>NDGN011401722.1:0-10380 GCA_002564285.1 Tympanoctomys barrerae | reverse complement strand
TATATATATATATATATATATATATATATATAAAATGTATCAATAAACTTAATCAAAAAGAAGAAGAGGAGGAGAAGAAGGTGGAGGAGGAGCAGGAGGAAGAGGAGGAAGAGGAGGAGGAGGAGGAGGAGGAGGAGGAAAGAACCATCCCCACCACCACCATCAGCAGCAGTAGCAGCAGCAGCAGCAGCAGCAGGGGATGGTGGTGTATACCTTAACTCCATCACCCTGGGTCACAAGTTCAAGTCCACCCAGGATATTTGGGAACTTAGAGCAATGATATCTCAAAATAAAATTTGAAAGGCCCTAAGTTCAATTTCTAGTACTGGGGGTGGGAGGGATTAAAAGAAAAATCATCCTCTCTTTTGCTTTTTCTAACTATTTCATAAAATATTGGGTATGCTTTCAAACTGTTCCTACAGGCACTTCTGCCAGGAGCAAGGTCACACATCTCAGCTAAAAGTTGCTGTTCAGTACCTGGTGCCTCCCAAGGGACCCCACCCCACCCACTGCCTGTATCAGCAAAGAGGGTGACTGGGTCTCTAAGGAGAACAGCAGCAGCTGTGGATGTTCCCCCATCTCTTCTCCAATGGGGAGGTGACAACAGGGAAGAAATGAAGAAGGGAGGTCATGGCAGGGGCAGGCCCCGATGGTGGGTAGCTGCTTCTCCTCTCAGACCCCCTCAGGCCTCCTGCTCCCTACCCACCATCGCTGAGGCTGGAGACGCCCAAGGCCTGGGCCGTGTGCAGTGTGAGGCGCCTCTGAGCATCCTGGATGTAGGCCATGACCGGCATGGGATAGAAGTTGGCCTGCAGGGGCAGCTTCTTCAGATACTGCCGGCGCTGCACCTGTGGGCAGGCCCAGTGAGTCAAGGGCCTCTGGAGACTGCCTGTGCCCTCAGGATCCCTGATCACACTCGCCTCATTTGTCAGGGCCACCAAGAGAGTCCCCATTCTACCCCAGGGAGTTCAGGCATTACCTGAAAGCCATTGAGGTCTGAGAAGAAGGTGCCCTGGCTGCCAATGTCCGTGTGGATGCGCAGGGCCAGCTCCTTGTTGATGTAGTCCCGGATGTCCACCAGGAATGACATGTCCAGAGACAGCCCCTCCACCCCTGGGCACAGGCACACAGGGGAGACATGGGGAGAAGGGCAGAACAGCACAGCTTTTGAACCACACTGGGGACATGCTGCCCAACTTCCCAGCAAGTCCCAGGGACAGCATCTCTGATGACCTTGTCCCAAGACACTAAGCATTCCTGATTCAAAAGCTCCATGTGTTGGGAACAGATGTGTGAACACAGATGGGAAGCAAGGGTATGTGTCACAGCCCATGGGGCCCACACTTCCTCTGCAGCCCTTCCTCACCTGGCAGGTTGTACAGTCGGACCACCTGGTGAACATGCTCATAGTAGGCGACCACCTCTGAGAAGAAAGGGCCTTCAGTGACACGCAGCACAGGCGGGTTCTTGGGGACATAGGGCTGGGGAAAGAGGAGGCAGCCACTGAGCCCAAGGCACAGCCAGCCAAGCAGTTAGCAGCCCCAGGTCAGTCAGAAGATATGCTCGCCCATGAGACGTCCCCACACCCTGGGCCCCACTGTGACTGCTGCTCCACCCACCTTCCTCCCTTCCGGAGTAGCAGATAAGACCTCAGGAGGGAGCGACCACCCTAGAAGCACTGTGCCCCTCTGCACAGACCTGTTAAGGATACTTCCCAGAGCCCGCCACGTACCTTGGCCTGGTCATCAGGCAGGAAGAGGTAGGCGCCACTCTTGTCTTTGGACGCGCGGGTACCATAGACAAGGAGCTCCACATCTGTCCGCTGTTCCCTGTCCTCGTCCACTCTTTGGACGCTCTGTCAAAAACCACAGCCTGACCCTTGGCCCCATGCCAACACGTCAGGCCTGGCCCGGGGCTACAGCCTGAGTCGAAGGCTTCCCAGAGGCCCTGTGTGAATGGCTTGCTGCCTGGGGGTGCTGCAAGGAGTGGAAACTAACAAGCAGGGTCCAGAGGAGGTTTGGGGACACTGCGTGCCCCTCCCCTGTCTCCTGTGTCCTGCCCACAAGGGAGCAGCTGTGCTCTGCCACATGCTTCTACCATGATGTGCTGCTCCTATAGGCAAGTCCACCAGGCCAGGGGCCAAAACTCCTAAAATTGTGGCTAACATGAACCTGAGCTCTTTACGTCAATGATCTCACATATCTATTGCAGTAACAGCCAACACACCCAGCTTTCCTAGATTGCTGGCTGGGCATTGAGACAGCCTACGCCTGGGTTGCCATCAATCACTCAAAGTGGAGCAGGCATGGCCACACCAGCACATGCATCCTCCTCCACTCCAGACCCTACACAGCAGCCCTGGCCCCTTACCTTGAGCAGCCCGGTAAGGCCTGAGAACCAGACCTGCATGTAGCGGTTGCTGAGGGCGAAGTCACTGCCACCTGAGTCGATGACCCGGATGGGGAAGGCTTCATGCCGGCTGACTGACAGACTCTGGCCATGCAGGTAGATGCGCACAGAGGAGGACAGTGTGCGGTGTGTGTCCAGGCCCTGCTGTAGCTGAAGCAAACCCAGGCCCAGGGCAGGCAGGCGGATAGGCAGGGATACCTGCAGGCATGGGGGGTGAGAACGCAGGCTGGGCTGAGGTTCTGAGAGTCCCAGCCTTAGGCTTCTGTTTCCTAACAGAGAGCCCAAGCAAGTCGTGCACCTACCAGAGCCTCTGTTCTCTTCTCTGGAGCACCCCTTCTTGTTGGTCAGGCTTTCTCAGTTTCTCAAATGACATTTGAAAAACTATAAACTAGTGTCAGGCAGGGTGACCCACACCTGTAAACCCAGCATCTGCAAGGCTGAGGCAGGAGGACTGGACATGAGCCCTGCCTGGGCAATTTAGCAGGACCCTGTCTCAAAATTAAGAAGGGTCGGGAGCTGTAGTTCAGTCCAAGGCCATGGGTTTAATCTCCTGTACTGAACAAAAACAAAACAAACCCTACCAAGCCACATTAGGCTTCCAGGAAGCATATGCTGTGTAGTAGCATGCCCTTGCAGCGCCAGCCTTCTGGGAGACTGAGGAAGGAAAAACCACCTGAGCCCAGGAGTCTGCAGCCAGCCTGGGCAACAAACAAGAGGGACCCTGTCTCAAATAAATCAGTAAATAAATACTTGTTGAATGAGTAAACCATGGGGTAACGTAACTGGCACTTTCACTATTATTTATTGTTGGTATTGGTACTCAAACTTGGGACCCTGCACTTGCCAGGCAGGCGCTTGTGCTGCTGAGCTATATTCCCAGCCCTTATCTACCTTTTAAAGGACTCAGTGCCCAAGAGTGTCCTCTGAGCAGCCTCTGTCCCCAAGACACTCAATGCCAACCTGGACAGTAGGATGGGCCAAAGCAGTGAGATAGGAAGTGAGTGACGGGGCACTGAGGGGAGGCCACTGCAGACAGGGCCCTGTCTCACCTGGTAGACATCGGGGACCATGTTGGTAGCCGAGCTCCAGTGGGCGCTGATCTGCACAGGTAGGGGCTGGCCATCCTCTGACAGGACCCGCACATGCGGTGAGTTGACTAGCAGGGACACCACACTGAGCCGCTCCTGCTCCAGTGGGTTGAAGAGCACCACAAACCTGGGGGTGGAAGATGACAGGATGGGACCTGCAGTGGAGGACATGTGCAGAGTGGTGAGGGGGCTGGGAACCCCGGGGCGCCGGGCCTAGTGCAATTCACCTGGGCGAGGCATCCAGCTGGATCACTGTACGCTCTGGCAGGGCGTCGTGACTAGAGCGGGTATCATCCTGGAGCAAAGAGGGCAGAGGGAAGGGGCGTCAGGCAGCAGGCCTTCTTCCCATCTGGCCAGAGAAAGAGAGGACCCCAAGCAGACCCAGTGGGGCTCACCACTTGGAGGAAGGGTGCCCCGGGCTCAAAATGGTAGGTCCCCTTGTCCCCCAGCACCAGGTAGTGGGCTGCATTGATGATGACCTGCTTCAGACTGACGAGCGAACGCAGAAGCCTGTGTGAACAGCACAGGGGCCAGGAGATGATCACAGGGCCTGACCCGCCACAGCCGGCCCACTGAGCAGCCTCTGCAGCCATAGATGCGGGAAATGCTGTGGAGGGAGGAGGCGGCACCCACCTGACCCCGTAGTCCACCACCACAGCCTCCTTGGCAGTGCCCGTGATGGCGTCGTGGTGCTGGAAGAGCCCCAGAGTACGCCGCGCCTCCATCAGGACAGTGAAGTCAGACAATGGGTACTGGGCAGCCAGGCCAGAGCGGCGGGTATGTGCCAGAGCCAAGCTGTACAGGATCTCTGCCCCCCTGCAGAGAGAGGGCCACTGCCTGCCACCTGCCCCTCACAAAGGCCATTCCCCTGCCCCTTCCTGTCACTCCTCTGCCACCTTGTCTCCTGCAGGCCCAGCTGGGCTTCAACACAAAGACTGACTCCCGTGAGCCTGTGGTGGGCATCTCACCGTAGGTGGGCTTCCAGGACTCGATCCAAGCTCTTGTAAAAAGGCCGGGAGGTGTAATAGCCAGTCCAGTAGTGGTCCTCACGGTCCGCGTAGGAGAAGAAATCCCCGCTTAGCACTGGAAACCCTGGGGGCCGGGCCCCTGGCTCCACCCCAGTCCTCTTGTACAGGGCATCAAAATAGTCTGAGAGGGTGCCAAACTGGGCCTGTGGGAACCCCCAAACCATCTCCCATCAGTTGCAGGGCCTCCTGGGAATTCAGGCCACCAGTGCTACAGCAGCTGGGGGTGGGGGTAACTATGTCCCACTTTTCTGTGCCTCACAGGAAAGCTGAGACCCTGGGAATAAATCCTGAGACTAAGAATGGTAACAAATCTCTTCTGGGGGCCAGCTGTGGGGAGCAGGGGTCCTCCAGGGAAGGCCCCAGTCTGCAGCACTAGGAGCCCCCACCACACCAGCCAGAGCTCCCACCTGCACATGGAGGTCAGGCTTGCTGTTAAGGAAGTCAAAGAGCCGCTGGTAGCTGAAGAACTGGGCATCCCATTCCTGAGGCTTGTCATACCGAAAGTCATCGCCCAGTGGCACCAGCAAGACATTACTTCGGAATAGTCGGGACTTCTTCCGATACTGGTCTAGGAGCAGGGCTGCCCTGGAAGGAGGATAAGACGCAAGCCTCATGGAAAGCTTGAGAGTTGAGAGATCAGGGAACGGAGCCACCCCAGGCGAGTGTCAGGGACACAGCCTAGAGTAGGAAACCGGTGCCTGGTACCCAGTGTTTGTTGAACAATCCCTCCTTATGCTGGGCTACGATTCCAACCCTGCCTCTGCATCCTTTCCCACAATTATCCTCCACATACATCAAAAAATGCCTGGGGGGTGGGGAGATGGCTCAGTAGAATAAGTGCTTACCTGACAAGCCCAAGGGCCCAAGTTCAATCCCTTCTCTCCATCAAACCCGGACCCTACAGCATAAGCTACAATGTATTCCTCTGGCCAGCATCCTGAATCAGAGGCTCAGAACTGCATAAAGCAGGGAGGGGTGTGCAGGGCAGTCAGACCTCCCTTGGACCAAACCCTGCCCCACCGCCCACAGGAGCAGCCTGAGGTCACCTGCCGCCACACTCTCTGCTTTCTGTGTGTAGCTCAGCACAGCCTTTTAACCCTGAACTTCCTGTTCTGCCTTCTGAAGCCAAGAGTGGAGACTTTCTATCTAATAAATTCCATCTGGTTTGAAGCTTGAGTGAGTGAAGTTGTGCCACACTTGGGTAAAAGAACCCAGGCTCAGCCAGGTGCAACAGTACACACCTCTTGTAATCCCAGTATTCTGGGAGGCCAAGGCAAGAGGACCTCAGATTTGGGCCAGGCCTATACAAATTAGTAATTTAGCAAGACACTGTCTCAAAATAAAAAAAATATAAAATAAAGTAAAAGGCTGGAGCTATAGCTCAATGCAAAGGTCCTGCACTCACCCACCCACACCTTCACCCCCCCAAAAAAAGAAGAATCCAGAACTTGGGTGCCAAATTATGCCCAAACCAGCTCCACATATGCTAGATGAGTAACCCTAGGTAACCCCTCTGAGCTTCTTTCTGGAAAATGAGAATAATATCAGATAACACAAGTAGTCTTACTGGTATCATTAGCCCTCACAATGTTACAAGAATTAAAATGAACGTATTAATATTTAAGCACTTACAGTAGTGCCTGGCACACCATAGGACGATACATACACACAGGACTATACAGACCTCTGGGTTTTTTCTCCATATAATGGGCAAAGGCAGTAGCAAATTAGAGCAGTACAGCACATTAGACATTCCTTCCTGATATTATTATTATTCCTACTACTACTTCTACTATTGCTACTATTTGTGGTGCTGGGGATGGAACATGCTAAACAAGTGCCCGACCACTAAGCTACATCCCTAGCCCTTGCCACTTTCCTGTTCTGAGATCAATCTATTAAGTGTCCTTTGACGGGTAGCATGGTTTGGGCACTTTTCTAGTCATCTGTGCTGGCCTGGGTTGTCCTCTATTTTGTTCTCAAGAGAGATTCCTCAAAGAAAGCCCATCCCTGATCTATCAGGACCCGGGAAGCCTCTTGGCCCAGGAGGCCTCTGGGATCAGGGAGCCCTATCCCTCCCCCTGGCCTGCTCTTTGAGAGCCAAGTCAGCCTCAGAGAAGGCAGCTGGGGCTCTAAGAGTCATGCCTCCTTAAACAGCCAGCGGTTCTTCTTGCAATCAGTGTTTAGATTTCTAGAAACAAAAGACCACTTTCTTTCCCTCCAGGTCACATAAAAACCAGTTCAACTTGTTACAGTCTTAAGGTCCTGCCTAAATTGCTGTTTAGGTCACGGGTAGCCAGCACTATCAGGGAGGGTGGGGTGCTTTCAGCCACACAGACATGGCTGGAGGGCTCAAAGGAGACAGGGAGGCCGGAGGCCACGTCTGGGGCACTAAGTTGTGATGCGAGTGGGCTGTGGTCCCTGCACACAGGATTCTGCTGACTTCCAGCCAAGTCAGAATCCCTGAGCCAAGGAAAGGACATTATTAGCCTGAGGTTTGCAAGAAACTGTACCAATTTACAAGCCATTTGCCTCTGATCAGTTGATTGGCTCTGACAGTCTGTCAAGATATGGGAAAAACATACCCGCTGGGGACAGTAAGAGCTTTCTGGGAAAGGTGGTTCCTGAGTGCCAGGCCAGTTTTCCAGGAAGATTTGCGAGGAGAGGAGCCCGTACCTGAGCCCACCCTCTGTTTTCCAGCTGAGGCTGGCATTGCCTGGCTCCCCAGCACTGAACAGCTCAGACCAGAGGCCAGGCCGCCTGGTTCCTCTGTAGAGCAAAAAATCAACACCATGCTCAGGTCAGGCTGAAAGCTGATGCCTACCTCTCTGCCACGTTGGCCTCTGTGATGGCCCGGGGTGGCACCTTCCAAGGGCAGTTGATGCGTCCACCAGGCAGCCGTTTGAAATCGAACTGGCAGCAGATCTTGGGATCAGGGCCACAGGTATGGGGGACATCATAGCTGTAGAAGGGCATCATGTGGCAGAAGATGTCTGTGCTGGAGTCTGAGTCTGCAGAAGACACACCATGCAGTCATCCCTCAGCAGGCAGCCTCAGGAGCCAGGCACAGGGTCGTCAAGAGGGCACGGATCTAAAGGCAGCTCTGACAGACAGCGAAATTCTAGTGGGACCCAGGCTGTGCGACTTGTAGGCAGGGGACAGAACACAGGGTCCTGAAGGGTGCACGGGGGCCCCACAGAGGCCAGAGGTCACTGTGACCCTCCCCTACCCTGAAGGACAGACCATTCTGGCAGGGGGACCTGAGGGACTATGGGTTCACACTGCTGACCACCTGCTCTTCCTCAGAGAAAGCTGCACTGCTCAGACCCTGCTGCCCTGCCTGGCCTTACCCCATGTCTGCCTCCACATGAACTCCAGGCTATGGGTGGCCGCGAAGTGCTTCTTAATGGCATAGTGCACTCTCTGAATCAGCATGCTGGTCAGGTTAGCACGGCGCAGCAGGTATGGCATGGTGGAGCTGTGTCCGAAGGGGTCCACTGCCCAGCCAGAGCGCGGGGTCACACCTGGGCATGGGGTTACAGAGACCCTGAAGGCCTCAGAGTCGCAGGGCCTAGCCTCGGCCTTGCCCAGCTATTGGAACTCCAGCTCCTGCCTTGGCAGGGACTGGAAGATGACACTACATGAGGCCCACATTAGCCTAGAAAGGAACCACTCCTGTCAACTCCTGTGCCTTACTGCCCTTTATCACTGGACCCCAGGCCCAGCCGCAGGGCAACCTCCACTGTTAGTCCTAGACATACCAAGGTTTCTCTCCAGCCACTGGTGTCCCTCGATGAGCTGGTCAATCAGTGCAAAGTAGTGGGAGTTGGCCTCATCGGGCATTACCCAGCCTCCTGTCGCGATCTCTAGCTGCCCGTTTCCCACCAGCCTATAGGTAAAGCCACATTCAGGATGGGACAGGGACCTGTGTCCAGCTCTGCCAACCAGACAGTGCCAGTGTCTGTACCCAAACCTGAGACCAAGAGCACAAATACTGGCTCTCTTTGCCTACCAGCCTACCCCATGTCAGCTGGGACCTGCATAACATAGGATGGTGTCTATGCTCCCAGGGCGTAGCTCCATGCCCTCTCCCCACTGATTCCATAGCAACTGATGTCTCTCACACTAGTAACCCTCACACTGTCACCCTAATCTTTGCCTCAGCTCCCTGCCATGCCAACATCACAGCATATGGCAAGACATGCCCACCCTGCCAGGACTTGTATGACAACCCCCAGGCCTTCCCCCCGCCCCTGCTACTGGCCTTCGGACTACTGCCCTCTTTTGGGCATTGATGTTGTCCCACCACTTGGCGAAGAAGGAGACTTCTGCCCAGAGGAAGCGCCAGCGGGAATCCTCCTGCAGCTTGGACACCATGCTGTTGAGAATGTGCTGGGTCTGCTCTGTGTAGTACTTGTCAAAGGTCTTGATCCAACCTGGGGGCCGACACAGGGGCCCCTGAGGACACTTCCTCCTCCTCCAGCTGCCCATCCTCCCCCCACCTCCTGGTGCCCACACCACAGGCTCACCTGGGTCATTGTGGGAGTGTGGCACCACAAACACCTGCAGGTCCTCAGCATCCCAGTCATGCGGGCTGTAGGAGATGTCAAAGCCCTGTCTCCACACACCGCCATCCACATTGTCGAAGGGCAACTCCTCTGACACTGTCAGCATCTGTGGACAGGAGGGCAGTTCAGTGCCCCATCTGTGCCCACTGTATGTTGCTGCCAGCACCTTCTCTTACCTGCAGCTCTGGCTTCTGGCCCCGGCCCCCCAAAGCAAACTGGCAGTCTTGGGGTGACACGGAGAAGAAGCTGGGCCGGGGCTCGGGGGGCACCACCCAGGAGCCATTGGCCGTGTGGTAGGGCAGCAGGGCAGGTGGGCCCTCCACATTGGCCGTCAGCTCCAGCACTGAGTCCTTGATGTGACTGATGATCTCATGGTTCTCTTCCAATAGCTGCTCCAGCTGCTCGATGCGGTTCTGTAGCACAGAAATTTGGCTCTGCCCAAAAAACCAGAACGCTCTTTAGGCCCAAGCCACAGTGTTTGCCTAGGGAACACCTGAGGCCTATCTGTGAACCTTCTTCCTCAGCAGAAACCAGAGCAAAGCCTCTAGGGATGATGAGTCCTGTGCACATCACTACTGAGGCCTGATTCACCTGGAAGCCCTGCATTCCCTAGCTCACAGATGGCAAAGATTTCACCTCACGTGCAGTGATTGGTGCCGCCAATCTGAAGCACAGTGCCCAGAAGGATCCATCACATCAGGGCTTAATGGGAGAAAATGCTGCAATCCATTAGCAATGTCTGCTGAGAACTCTGGAGGACAAAGCAGCTGCCATTTCTTCTTCCTTTTGCCTGTTTGTTTTTTTTTTTTGCTTTCTACTTGGGCTGGGGATGTAGCTCAGTGGTAGAACATATGTTTGGCATTTAGAATGGACAAGGCCCTGGGTTTGATCCCTGGCAGCACAGAAGGGAGGGAAGGAGAAGAAAGGGACAAAAACCTGCCTGGGCTGACATGACTCTCCATCTAGGTGACAATCCAAGCCCAGGTGACTTGTAAACACAGAGATCAACAGCCAGGCATGACTCACCCGGGGGAAGTTCCCACTGTTCTGGTGCCGGGCAGGATCATGCTGCACTCGGTCCAGCATGAGGTAAAGGGAAAAGACAGCCACACAGAAGATGGCAGCCCCGCACACCGTCACCTGCTTCTTCAGCTTCATTCTGGCCTCCAAGTGCACCTGGCAGAAGAGACGCCATCTGTAGCTTTGGCATGCAAAAGCTCTTTTGGTGGTCTTTCTACCACATGCCCCAGTAAGCTCCCCAGGGGTTCCCAAGGAATACCTATTTCT
>NDGN011401701.1:0-10332 GCA_002564285.1 Tympanoctomys barrerae | reverse complement strand
TCCTATTAATCAGTTTTGAAACTGTCTCATTGCTATTTGTTTCTCAATAAAATAAAAAAAATCAAGACATTTGTGTACATTTGCTTCTGCGTTCCCTATTCTAATCCATTCAATTACGAATCTCTCCAAGTGTGGCCTAGGATTACACATTGCTGTTCTCAGTGCACTTGCTTGGTTCACAGGTATCAGCATATATGGTCCGTCCAAGTCTGTGCAGCCTCAACTTGCATGTGTAGTTAATGAGGAGCCCAGAACTTCTCTTCCCAGAATGGCTGTGCTCTGGGTTTGAAAGGAGCAGTGCTGTCCAGCAGGAAATCGACAGCCTACAGCCTGAAAGGATTTGCAGGAGGATGTAACTTGAAGATGTGAATCTGGGAGGGAGGCATGAAGGCATTCCTCAAGGGCAAAAGTAACAGGCTGGCTAAGAGTCGTGCCTCACTGAGCCTGTATTTTTGATGTCTACCAGATAGGATAAACTGGAGCAAATAAAAATGTTTGCGCATGAAAAAAAAAAAAAAGAATCTTTCCAAGAATACTACACTGCTCTTGATTATCTTCATTAAGTGGCAGTATAATTGCCGAATTTATGTAACTTGTTTTGTGTATTGATAATTTTTCCTTTCTATTTTTGAAAAGGATTTTTTGAGATAACTGAACCAAAGATTGTTCAACCATGTGCTCATTGAAGGGTGAATATGTTGTTGCCATCTTTTACCTTATGATGCTACAAATAATGATTTTTCAAGAATTTCGAGGACATAAGTTTATTTTATTGGAATCAGTGTATCTGAAGGAACTTCTCGGTTAGGCAGCTCCTATGCCAAACGGTCCCCAAGTTAGTGCTGATGTCGGTAGCATTTAACATCCTGCCCAGAACAACTCTAGCCCTGTAGGAGAGATACAGTTTCTCTGCATCCTGGTTAGAAATTGGGATTGTCATTACTTTCTTCACTAGTCTGCCTGAGAGGTTTATAATAATGTTTTGTCTGTGATCTTAACTTAAATTTACATGAAGACTCAGTAGTGACCATGTTTTCGTGTACTTATTTGGAATCTGTGTAGATTCTTCAGTGCTCTGAGTCTTCATGTGTTTGCTTTCCTTCCAGTTGAATTGTTGGATAATTTTCTGTTGAATATCAACAGTTTTCAAGCATAGTATAGACACTATTCCTTTGTTAGTTGTGTGTTTTGCAAATATCACATTCATCTCTACTCTGATCTTTATGTCCTTCCTTGTATGGGCTTTGAACTTGACTTGTTCATCTTTTCCTGGAAGCCTGAAGTTCAACACTAGGCTGTGTGAGGTTGCTCTGCTTTTCTGATATGAGAATTTGCTGCTATAAATTTCCCTTGTAGGACTGAGTTCACTGTATTCCACAAATTATGCCATGTTGTTTTGGCATTATCATTTAATTATAGAAGCTGTCTGATTTCTTTTTAAAAATTTTATTTATTTGATATAGGATCTCACTATGCAGTTCAGACTCATAATGATCCTTCTGTATAAGCCTCCTAGCATTAGGACTACAGGCACAGGTGCGCAGCACCACACCTGCTTTCAGGGCTGGCAGAGTGTGTAGTACCTAAAATCAAACTCGAGTCCTTCCATTTGCTATGGAGGCACTTAGACCACTGAGCTATCTCCCCAGCCCGGATTTCTTCTTTAATTTTATCTGTGACTAATATGTTGTTCAGGAGGGTACTATTTGATTTTCATGTGCTTATGAAATTCTTTTGCTTTCTTTTTCCATTTATTTCTAATATCATTGCACTGATTTTTGATTATATGCATAATATAATTTCAATTCCTTGGCATTTACTTAAGCAAGTTCTGTGAGTTAGTATGTTGTATATTTTGGAGAAAAACCTATGTGCAGACAAAAAAATATTTATTCTGAAGCTGTTGGGTGGAACACTCTGTAAATGCATATTAGGTCATTCCTCAAATGTTTGGTTCAGTTATGATGTTTCATTGTCGAATATTTATCTAGCTGATCTATTTGTGACAGAAGGGTATTGTGGCCTCCCATTCTAATTGTATTAGTGCTTATTGGATTTTTATGTAAGTTAATATTTCTTTTATGTAGTTCTGTGTGTGAATATTTGGTGTATATGTTTTTATGATTGCTATTTCTCTGGGATTGTTTCCTTTATAAGTCTACATTTCTATACATCTTATTATAATTCTATATGCCTACAAATTACCTGACTATTGAGAGATATTATCTTAAATTTATAAATCAATTTACGGATAACATATCTCTGTTGAAATTTCCATTGGTCTCTTTCCAGATATTTAGGGCTTTTTTTTTTTTAACTTTTGGGGTTCTTGAAAGTTGAACTGGGGATTGAACTCAGGCCCTTGCACTTGTCAGGGAAGTGTTTATTCTACTAAGCCATTTCCTTGGCCCCTGCTTAGGGCTTCTTCATCTGTATTTAATAGATTTCATAATTTCTAACAGATATATTGCTATTTTTGTGAAGTTTATAAAAAATTCACAAATTATTTTAAAATAGTTGAAAATTGAATTGGTTTTTAAATCTGATTACAAGATTTTGGTAAAAAGAAATCTTTGACTTTTGTATATTGACTTCTACTTTTTAACCAGTAATTGTCTTTATTACTATCATTATTGCTTGCAACTCATAATATTCATATCCATCCTGCAGAATTTGTGTACATGTATAGCATACTTTCATCATTGTAGCTCTCACATTCACTGCCATCGTCCATATACCACCTTACCTAGATCCCTTTTCAATCTTCACAAAGCTTATCTCCATCTCATGCTTTTCTCTTGTTAGATTATTTGTATTTTGAGTTTCTCATACCGGAGGAATCATGCAACTTTTAATCATCCATGTTTGGTTTATTTCATTCAGCACGGTGGCCTCAACATTCACTTATTTTTCTCCAAATGATTCAATTCCTCTGTCTGTATGGCTGAGCAGAACTCATTGTGGGGAAACATCACATATTTTATAACCAATCAATGAATAAAAAGGTTGCTGGAATAATTTAATCTCTCTATTCTGAGTTGAGCTGCTATGAACATGAAAATGCTTGGATTACTGAACTTGGAGGACTTTAACTTCTCTAAAAAAGGTATAGCTTACTCAAACAGAATTTATACATTTAATATTTAAGGAATGCATATATGCTTTCCATAGTGGTTGTACTAAGGCACATTCCCAATAAAGGTAAATCAGATATCCCCCCACAAACATGAGAGCATTTGTTGATTTTTGAGTATAAAAGCCATTTTTACTAAAGTAGTATAGAATCTCATTGTTGTTCTGATTTGCATTTCTATCATCGCAAATCTGAGGCAAACACACTGATTTAGTAGACCCACATGCAGAGAATGGATGCAGAGACAGATAGGTTTAGTAGGAGCCAGTGGTGAGACTCAGCTCATTACTGAGCACTGACCCCACAGTGCAGGTGGGAAGGATAGTTGTATCATTCTAATTCTGGTTCTAGAGGGGTAGTGCAGTTATGATTTAGTGTGTTGAGCTTCTGCAAGGATGGGCTTTGCTTTTGAAAAGGGAACAAAGATGTTTCACATTTTATGTGGAGGTAACTATAACAACATTTACACAAAGGAAATTCAAGAACATGGAAACTGTCATGGTTTGGGGTTCTTGAAAGGGGAACAATAAAACAGGTCACATTTTATAACATTATTTTACAATGAATCACCAAAAGAATCATACACAAAGTGTGTGGAACATCTGTCTTTATACTAAAGACCAAAGAATCCAGCTGAGGGCCAGGATCCTAATATCCTGCATGAGTCCAGTTGAAAAGCTACAGCTCATAACAATGTCTTCTGCAAGTCTAACTGGAGATCTATAGCTCACAACAATGTCTCAAGAAGGCCTGCTTCATGAATCTGCTTTGGGAAAGCCCAAGGTCAGTGGTGGAAGGTAGAAAATTTATGTTAGCAGGATGAAAGATCTGTGCCAGCAGACTGAGGGATCTGAACTTGAGCCAGGAAGCAGTGCTCAAGGTAAGAACCAGAGCTCCACTAAAAAGAACCACAGCTATCCTCAGTGACAGTGAGGTCCTGAGCTTATCCAAAGATGAGGAAATCTGAGTTGCTATCAGGAAAGACATCATGACAAGCTTCTCTAAGAGGCTGAACCATGCACCATCTTTCTCTCTAGAGCCAGAAAGTTATTCTCAAGGTGAGGAGCAGACCTCCCTAAAATGAACCACAGCCATCCTCAGGGGCAATAAGGTCTCTAACTCCTCTTCTGACAAGAAGAGCCAAATTCACCAGGAAATGCGGAATATAATGTGCCCCAGCATAATAACCCAGGAGAACTAGTAGCTTCCTAAAGCTCCCCAATAGCTTCTCAAAACAGCTTCCCTTATGGACTCCCAACATCTCTAGTTCTGCCTCTTATTCTACTATGAACAATCCTCAGGTGTGCCTCCCATACCCAGCACCACACTAGTTCAGTTCAGCTAGGTACAGCATGTTTACCACCAGTTGGCAATCTACAACAAAAATTTAAGCTGCAAAATGGCACTACAGCACAAAATTTGTTTAGCTTTCTTTCCCATATCATTTTCTCCTCAAGGGCACTCCACTCTTATTAAGCTGGTGAGATGTCCTTGATACCCAGTATTTTCTGCCAACTAGAAGTTGTACCTGATCTAATTTAGCTTGAATTATCCCCATCACCCATTTGTATAGTCAACGACCAACTACAAGTAAGGCTATACAGATCACCAAAGACCCAGCCAGACTTTTCAGTAGAAAAGTTAGCCTGGGTTTTCAGTTATATATCTAGGTATATCATCCTTGAGAATTTTGTTGTACTTTTGATTTTTGACAAGGCACTCAGGGACCCAGGCCAAAGACTCTTTGATTATTTCTGAAATTGGTTTGAGTCTGATTGTGTTGAGTCATGTTTAGATCCTTAGGGCCCTATAAATGCCCAGCAAGTTTGCTGTGGTGGTTGTGAGTGAGAGTCTGGATTGAATTAGGACCAGGTGTGAGAACATTGTCCTTAAGTCCTAGACTGACTTCATGGGAAAGCAGATTGAAGTCTGGGTGAGTTTATGAACAGTAATAAAAATTTCTGCGTCATCTCTGAATAAACAAAGTTTTCACTTCTGTGAACTCACAGTTATTGGCCTCGTTGATTGGACAAAAATAAATCTTAACCAGGTTTATCTCATCTATTAACCTTCTGTTAGGCTTTTCCACAGGCTGGAAAAGATCCTGAATCTTTGTATGGGTCAATGAATCTGAAAGGGCGTCAGCCTCCCCATGAAAGTCTCATTTAGAATCACTCCCCCTAGTGTCTCAGTCAATGTGAACTTAGAAACCAGTGCTATTGTTTTTCCAAAAGCCCAAAGAAGGCAAGAAGATAGTGAGGTTGATGCTTCTGTTGTACTTTGCATAGTTGCTGTGATCAGCAGGAAGGAGTCACTGTCTTGTGACTTGGTGGCATTTGCTTACTGGACAGTGTTGGATTAACTCTAATCCATAATTTGACAAGAAAGTGACTACTGCAGACTCGGGGCAGTGTGCAGGACTCTGATAAACTCTGACCATCCTTAGACCTCAGTGCACAGGCATGAAGCTTCTGCTGGTGTCAGTCCAAACTTCTAAGAATTTAGGAGAACTCTGAGTGGCTTGTAGGACACAGGAGACATGTGATCTGTCATCCCAACACTTGCAGGCATGAGAGTTTCCTGGAGCCATTTATGAACTTAGGGGGACTCTAGGCAACCTCAGAGACTATGTCTGTGTGATTACTGAGAACTTCAAAAATGCCAAAACACGGTAGAAAAAGGCAACCTCAATCCTCTAGCCTCACCTCGCAACAAATCCAGGGGAAAAGGCATAAAAGAACCTAGAAATCATGAATCAGAAATAACTGAAATGATAGCACCTGAGTTAAAAAAAAAAAAAAACAAGTCCATCAGGCTACAGGAGAAATAAGATCAGAAATAATCTCTCAGGTACAAAAGCAAATAACAACAATTGTGAAGGGATATCTCAACACAGATAAAGAATACAGACATAAAAAATAGAAGAGAATAGACAAATGAAGGAAAATCTGAAAGAATAATACAGGACAGAATTACAATGCATGAAACAGATTCAAACAGATATGTATGAAATTAAGAACTCCGTTTAATGCTGGACAAACTGCTTGAGTGAAACTGAAGATAGACTTTCAGACCTCGAAGAGTGGTGCAGCTAATGAAGGTGAAAGGAACGATCTCAAAAAACTAACAAGGAACCAGAAAATCACAATTCAGCAGCTATAATATGATGCAAAGAAAAATGATATAAGAATAATAGGCGTCCATGAAGCAGCAGAAGGTAGCACAAATGACATAAAAAGACTATTTTCAAAGTGCTAGCAGAGAGTTTTCCAAACATGAGAAAACAACTTGACAAACAGGTAAGCGAGGCATGTAGAATTCCACATAGCCATAATCACAGCTAATCTATACCTAGAAAAATAATAATCAAAAGCTCAGAAATTCAGCAAAAGAATAGAATATTTAATGCTTCTAGAGAGAAGAAACATATTACCTACAACAGAAAGCCCATCAGAATCACTGCAATTTTCTCAACACAAGCCATCGTGTGAAGCGAAGTTTGGAGTGAAGTGTTTTAAGTACTGAAAGAAAATAACTTCCAACCCAGATTGATGTACCCTGAAAAACTATCTATTAAATTCATAGTGAAATAAGATCTTTCCATGACAAAGAGCAATTGATGAAAATTGTGACCAAATAGCCAATCCTACAACTATCAGATATTCTAGAAAGAGAAAAAAGTGATAATGGCTTCAAGAACAACAGAGAGGAACTACCAAACAGAGCACGTAATTAAAAGAGAAAAAAAGCAGGGAACCTAAAGCAGGAAAATAGCAAGACATAGATAAGCTAATACGTTTTAGTTATAACCATCAATATAAACAGCCTCAATTCACGAATCAAAAGAAACAGATTAACAGAGTGGATTAAGAAACAAAATCGAACAATATGCTACATGCAAGAAATACATTTAACCCAAAAGAAAATTCACATACTAAAAGTCAAAGGATTGAAAGCAATTTTTCATCTGACAGGAAATTAGTAAAAACAAGGTTAGATATCCTGATTGCTGACAACATCAACTACAAAGCAAAAATCATTCAAAGAGATAAAGAATGTCACTACATGCTTATTAAGGGAAAACTGCAAGAGGAAGAGACTACAATTATAAATATATATGTGCACTCAATGAAGGAGCACCCACCTACATAAGACAAATTTTAAAAGACATTACAAATCAAATGAGCAATAATACAATAGTAATATGGGACTTTAACACACCATTGTGGAAAAGAGATTGATAGATCAACTAGGCAAAAAAATCAACAAAGAAATGCAGGCAAAATAGCTCAGTGGACTAAGTGCCAGCTTAAGGACAAGAGTTCAATCTCCAGCATCACATGCAGTGCAGGCTGCACCCCTGGGAGAGCTGAAACGGCCACTGAGACTTGGCATGGTGGCACATACCTGTAATCCCAGCTCTGAGGAGGCTGAAAATAGGATGATCACTATGTGACCATGAGTCTGAGCTGCATACTAAGACTCTTACCAAACACATTAAAGGAAAAAAAAGGTGGTCACAGATGAAATTAAAAAATATTTACAACCAAATGAAAATGCAGATACAATCTATCAAAACCTGTGGGATGCTATGAAAGGTGTCACAAGATGAAAACTTATAGTGGTAAATTTGCATGTTAGGAAAGCAGAAGAAGCCCTATAAATGATATTATGCTATACATAATGTTTTTTCTTCCAGATGAAGAAAAACAAACCAAGCCCAAGACCCAAAGAAGGCAGGAATTTATAAAGAGTACAACAGATATTAAAACATTGGAGATGAAGAAAACAATATAAATGATAAATGAATCAAACAGTAGGTTCTTTAAAGAATACTTAAAATTAGTAAATTCCTAGTCTACCTAATCAATAAAAAGAAAGAAAAAACTCAAATTCATGCAACAAAAACTAAAAGGCAAAATCACGGCAGAACCTAGAGAAATTCAGAAGATCACAAATACATGCTTCTAAAATCTTACTCTCACAGGATGGAAAACAGAGAAAATGGACAGTTTCCTAGCTATACATGAAATACCAAAGCTGAGTCAAGAGGTTGTACAAACTATGAATAACCCAATAATGAGAAATGAAATTGAAATATGATGAAAAACCTACCAACATAGAAAAGCAAAAACCCAAGGACTCATAGAAGAATTATATAAGAAATTTGGAGAAGATTTAATATCGACTTTTCTCAAACTCTTCAATGAAATTGAAAGGAATGTAATTCTCCCAAACTCATTCCAAGAGGCATATATTACTCTGATTCCAAAACCAGAGAATGATCCAACTGAAAAAGAGAACTATAAGCCAATATCTCCAGTAAATATAGATGCAAAAATCCTCAATACGTCAGTAAACAGAATGCAGCAAATCATCAAGATTGTATATTATAATTAAATGGGATTCATTCCAGAAATGCAGGTATGGTTCAACATACACAAATCCATAAATGTAATAAACCACATGAATAGAAGGAAGAACAAAAACCACATGATCTTCTCAATAGACGCAGGACAAACTTTTGACATAGACCAACACTCATTCATGATAAAAACCCCACAGAGAATCAGGATGGTCTATATCTCAACCTGGTAAAAACTATCTATGAGAAACCAACAACCAACATTATACTAAATGGCAAAAAAAAGAAGATCTTCACATTAAAAATAGGACCAAGAGAAAGATGTTTACTTTCTCCACTCTTATTCTATGTAGTTCTGGAAACATTAGCCAGGCCAGTTAGACAAGAAAGGGAAATAAAAAGAATAAGAACTGGAAAAGAAGTGAAATTATCATTGTTTGCAGATGACCTGACACTCTATGGAGAAGACCCCAAAAAGTCCATCAAGAGTCTTGTAGATTTAATTAGCAAATTCAGCAAGGTAGTGATACAAATCAACACCCAAAAATCAACATCATTTTTGTACACAGTGAGTGCACTAATAGAGAAAATAGGGAAACCATCTCTTTCAAAATAACATACAAAAAAGAAATACTTAGGAATCAATCCCACAAAGGATGTAAAAGATTTGTACAATGAAAATTACTGCACTTTGAGAAAAGAGCATGAAGAGGATTTGAGAAAATGGAAAAATATTTATGATCCTGGATAGAAAGAAACAACATTGTGGAAATGGCCATACTACCAAAATTGTTACACAGATCCAATGCAATACCAAATAAAATGCCATTATGATACTTTACAGAGCCAGATAAAACTTTCCTCAAATTCATTTGGAAGCAGAATAGAACCAGCATGTCAAAAGGAATTCTGCAAAAAAAGGAAAGACAGGAGTATCATAATCTCTGATCTTAAATTATTCCATGAAGTTACAATAAATAAAATTTATAGAGATAAAATTTGCATGGTATGTGCTGGGGAGATAGCTCAGTGGAGTAAGCGCTTCCCTGGTAAGTGCAAGAACCTGAGTTCAATCCCCAGTTCCGNCGCAAAAAAAAAAAAAAAAAAAAAAAAAGCATGGTACAGGCATAGAGACAGATCTGAGCATCATTGGAACATATTAGAAGATGCAAACACAACTGCAAGCACACCCAGCCACTTTATCTTTGACAAAGGGGCCAAAGATGCTCTCGATGCTCTCTGGAAAAAAGATGACCTCTTTAATAAATGGTGTTGGAAAAACAGGCTTTCAATGTACCCAAAGGTAAAATTAGTCCAATGCCTATCACCAGGCACAAAGATACAATCAAAATGGATCAGAGATTTAAATGTTGAAACAGAAGCACTAAATCTGGAGTAAAATGTATGTGAAACCCTAAAGACATAAGAGTAGCTAGAGAGTTCATGAACAAAAACCACACTACACAGAAAACACTTCAAAGATATATTTGTGTCTGTCGATAAATGGATGCAACTAGAAAACATTCTTAAGTGAAATAAATCAGACTGGAATGAGATCTCTTCTTTTTTGATAAGTGTCTGCACTGCAAAGCAAATCTCCAACACAGTAAAAAGAAAGCACACAAACTGGGAAAAAAAATATAGTTGCCTGTCCCTCTGATAAAAGTCTTTTTTCTGGAACATATAAAAATTAAAAAAAAAAAATCAGGTCCCCTGAATTGTAAGACCCAATCCAAAAATGGGCATCTGAGACAAATATACACTTCTTCCTGGAAGAAATACAAATGGCAAGTAAATATATGAAAAAATGTTCAACATCATTGGTCATTTGAGA
>NDGN011401699.1:0-12117 GCA_002564285.1 Tympanoctomys barrerae | reverse complement strand
ATTTGAAACTGTCTCATTGCTATTTATTTCTCAATAAAATTATGGAAAAATAAATAAATAATTGACAATGGAATGCCCTTCTCTGACAAAACTAAGCAAAAAAGGGGGACACAAATGAACAATCATTTTGCATCTGCATACTCAAAATAGTTAGGATAGATATATGGTTCCATTCTCTTAATTCAGTGAATAGAGAGGTTTGTTCTAATAGTGTTTGAGACAGAATATCAGGTCTGCATCTTGTACATTGAATAACCACTAAGACAACAATATGCAATGTATTAAATACTGAAAATGTGCTAATAATTGGTTGTGAAACTGTCTCATTGCTATTTGGTTCTTAATAAAAATATTTTTTAAAAAAGAGAGAGAGATTGCAAGGTGAGAACTATCCAACCTCTGTCCAGTGAAGCCCCTAGAGCTTTCCACACATTGTTATGAGCAGAAAGTGACATCCCACCTAGGGTATACTACAGAACCATGGGAAAGTAGCTGCTGGATGTATGCTCATATATAGGGTAGAGATAGGAGAGCTTGAGGGCTGTGGTCATTGATTAGAAACTTCTAGAATCTCCTTGAAGACTTCTATTAGTTCAGATGTAGTAGTGTTCCTTGTCTATAACCAAATCTACAGGAGAAAAAAGCAGGAAGATCATGATTTCAACTTAGTGAGACCCCCATCTCAAAAATAAAAAAGACATATCAGTAATATGTAAGCTCTTGGGCTGCATTGTCCAAAATGGTAACTGTTGGTTACATGATTATCTAAATTTAGTTTAAATATAATTTAAAACCTAGTTCCAACACACAAGCCGCATTTCAAGTAGCAAATGCTTATCTTACTGGACAGAACAGCATATTTCCATCACTACAGGAAATTTTCTAATGGGTAGCACTGCTCTAGGGAATTGCTCAACTTGAATTCTCAGCTATCTAGAGAGAAAGCACTGAGTGGGTAAAGATGGAATTCAAAGTCAATAGACTGATGGAAACCAAACTCTCATACTTATCATATATGAGCTCTTGGGCCCATTGCTTAAACTCCCTGAGACTCAGTTTCCTACTTTGTAATATGAAAATAATTAGACATTCCTTAAAGGGTAGTGACAAAGACTAAATGACACAAAAAATACAAGCTACCACATCAGAGCCAGTATGCACTCAAACATCAGTGGCCATTATACCAAGTAGGAATCCCTTAGATTTTTCTAAAGACATCATGAAGTAACTAAACTAGCCAGGCATACTCACCAACCTTCATATTCAGAAATAGCCTAAAAGTAAAGCCCTTTTAGTCCTACAAAAGTTCTTTTAAAGTCACTGGGGCACATGCCAAAGAAAACAGATCTGAAGACCTCAGTAGCCATTAACCCACCCAGCAGCAGAATCTCTCATCACATCTTACAGATGAGGAACCTGAGGCTTGCTGAGGTTACTGTTGGACACATGGGATTCAAAGTAGGTGTCAAGTGCCCCACACATTTAGTGTCACCGCCTGAATGTCTTATCAGAGTGGTATTCAAGGGACTTGATGAACCACAATGTAAGCCTTGCTTGGGCAGGCAAGTCTGTTGGGAGATGAGAGAAGACTGGAAGTGCCACTCTGGGGTAATGGGCACAAGACTCCTGCTATCCCTGTGGAAGGATAAATACCTTAGAGTAGGGTGACAGAAGTTACACAGAGGACATAAAAAGCATTTGAAGCAGAAAGCAGTCATAGGGGAAAGAGAAAGAGAAACAAAACACACAGCTTGTGAAAATGGAATTGAGTGCCTTCTCCAGTGGAGACTGAGCACTAACCTCTGAAAAGAGACTGAGGAAGAAGTGAGTGTTCCAGGGGCAGGCAGCAAGTGCAAACAAGCCACGCTGGTCCCACTTAGCTCCTGCATAAAGCATAATCGATGAGTGAGGGAGCCAATTTCAGCTTGACAGGACCGGCACAAAAAGGATAGGTATTACCCCGCACCTCTTCCCCAGCACCACATCACCGTGTTCAAACTAGATGAAGTGCTCAAATGGGCAACACAGCTAATGAACAGTAGCCTCTTTAAAGAGAGAGCTCTACTGATTTTTATGAATGCACTCAACATAACTAGCAGGATTTAAAATCAAGCTCTCCTTCATTTATTTTTCCCTAAACTTGAACCACATTTTCCCTGGGTTCCAAACTAATGAAATGCTTATTTAGAAGCTGTTGCCATCTGTGGCTGGTGCTGGCACATTCATTTCTTCTCTCTGCCACTGGTTGATGAGGTTCTGGGGCATGGATAATTTCCCAGGATGGCTCAGCAGAGGGGCCTAGTGGTGTGCAGAGCAAGGCCCTGGGAAGAGAGGCCAGGCACTTGTGCTCCTCTGCTCCGCAGGGACTGGCTCCCAGCTGCTCTGTTACGAACGCCAACAGCTGCCACAGTGACAGCCTCGCCCACCACTGGGGCACATTAACCTGAACAGGGAACTGCAAAGCCTCACTCTGGTACGACCATGGACGTGGTCTCTACATGCTGGTGGCACTACGGGCTCAGGATGCCACTCCCATCTGTCCTCTCCCCTGCACTTCACTGTCTCCATCCATACACAGGACACCACCAGCCTACGTGCCTCATCCTCACTGCTTCACTGCTTGCCCAGGGCCAGTTCCCCTCCATGGTCACACATGTGACTTAAAGCTACCACCAGGGCTCGCCCACTATGGTGGCTCCTTGCATGCTGCTCTGATAACCACTCTGTCACCTCAGTACTGGTATCTGTGGATCCCAGACTTGTATCTGTGCACAGTGATGACAAATGCAAATAGCTGGCAAAGCCCTCTCAACTGCACCCTCAGATGAGTCCTGGGGATGACAGGCTCCTCATCTGTGCTGTCCTTGCAGCAGCCTGACTCGCTGCATCCCCTGGCTCAGCTTATCTAGGGAAACAAGATTTTCTTATTTCTGCTCACTTCTCTTCTCTCCCAGCTATTGATTTCCTATATGATAACAGTAGAACATCAACTTTCCCTTGAGACAGGCCTCAATTTCCTTTCTCTGTCCCTTTTCCCTGCCTGGCCTCACAGAACACCAGACCCGCAATGCCAATTAGTAAACATTTGATGGGGGCCTTTTCTGGATCAGTGATGGAGACTCGCAGAGCTGGCAGTGCTGTACACTGCACTCCGGGGAACACGTGCCATAACTCACCACCACTGCTGTAGCCCAGTCATCCTTCTACTTGGCTCCACAAAGGCCAGAATCCTGCCTGTGCTGCTCATGTTCCCTACACCTTCAAAGACTGGGACTTGACAAACTTTTGCAGAACAAATGGACTGCCTGCATCAGAAGAGACAGATGGAGCCTGGAGAGATAATTCAGCAGGCATAAACACCTGCCTGGCAAGGGCAAGATCCCAAGTTCAATCCCTAATACCAGATACCAGAGGGGGAAAAAGGAAAAAGGCTGGGGAAATAGCTTGGCGGTCTAAGCACCTACCTGGCAAGCGCAAGGACTTGGGTTCAATCCCCAGTACCACATGCCATGAATGTGCTGTGCCAGCCTAAACTGGGCATGGTGGCTCATGCCTATAGTCCCAGAGCTAGGGAGGCTGAGACAGGAAGATTGCTTCATGTCCAAACTGTAGTAAGACCCTGTACCAAATGATTAATAAATAAATGATTTTTTTTAACTTTCAAGAGACAGGCATGCAAACAACTAATAAAGCACAACACGATCAGTGTTATAAAAGACATAAGTACAAAGTCCTTCAAGAACTCAAAGAAGAAAGTGATTATTTTCAGCCTGAGAGTGCTCCAGCGAGAGGGCACCAAACATGCAAAGGCAGGCCATTGGGCACAGGTACAGTGAGGCTGAGGGAGTGACCTGCACTGCAGCTTGTGTCCTTACTCAGCACTGAAGCTATCATACCACTGAGGTGCTGGCCCAGATGCCTCCCTGCAAGGGCCAATAAAAGAACCCACTGGTGAACTGGGCCTCCTTTCTTGATGATCTCTGGGTCTCAGATGGGTTCCAACCTCTTAGCCTACTCTGTAGAGGTTCCTTGGATGAGCTCTGAGGATGCAAAGCTGAATCAGCCCATTCCTTGAGGAGCTGAGTGTCAAGTAAGGAAGAAAACTGGATGGACTCTTACAGTAAAGTCTGATGCTGGTACCTGATGGCTCTGCTACCCCTGGCCACCTGGGCCACCTTGGTTGCTAGGAATTCTGAGGTGGTAAGAATGCCAGGGAGAGGATAGGGCAAATCTTTCAAGACACTGGTTTGTTCTTAGAAAGACATGAAGGCCAGGGTAAGAATGGACAACATGGCCAGGGGATGCTTGGGTCCCACGGCCACCATGGGACAGTACTGATGTTCTAGAGGGCTTTGGGTTCCTAAATCTCAATCAAAAACCCACCACTGGGGAGATCCTATCTTCTTTATGCAGGACAGCACCATATGACTTAATCTAATCCTTCTACCCACAGTAGGTTTATTCCTCCATTCCTTCTCAGTCTTACCTCTCCTGGAGAAAAGAAGGAAAGAGGAAAAGGAAATCTCAAGAAAAGCTGAAGAAAAGCAAAAAAAATGAGAAAGAGGTGATAACATCATGGAGGTCCTTCGACACTAAGTCAGTGCAGTTTGGCTTTTCAAAGGATTAGGGCTTCTGCAATATGGCATGGAGGGAGGCACTACTGTCACTGGCTCCAGCCTCCTTCAAATCATGCTCATTCTAAGCCCAGAGTACCAGCCAACTGGCATGTGGATTAACGAAGGCTGCTTGGGACATGCCCCCACCACAGCCCATTCTGAGTCAAAATTCTAGCAATGTTTTGGTCCCACCTGGTGCTGAAAAAGGGCGCAAGATGATTCAGAGACCCAACAGTTTACTAGCTGGTCTCCCAATTCAGACAGTTCTGCACTTCAAATTGCTTGGGTTCAAACTCCTTATGATTTTTCAGAGCTGCTGGAAGGAGAGAGTATTGATTCTGTGTTTTGATAAGGTCAGCAGTGATCAGCTCTGACAGTCAGGCGGATGGCCTGTCCCCTTCCCCCTCCCCTGGATGTGGCTCCACATGCAGAAAAGGAAGGAGGAAAACACAGAAGGGGCAGAGGGAGGCAGAGTCCTTTGTCTCAGCCATTCTGGAAACCTCTTTAAGCCCCATCAGCAAAAGTGGGCTTGTCTCAGATTGCAGCCTAGGAGAAGCCCTAAGAGTGCACTTGATCTTTTCTGTGTGCAGTTTCATTTTTCTTTTCCTCTGTGTGTTCCTGCCAGGCAGCCTATCCTCCTGATGGTGACTCATTTTCCTCCAAAGAACCAATTATGTTCCACATAGCATCAGCAGACTCGACGACACTGATTAACGTTCAAAACCTGTGGGACTGTTCAGACTGAGATGACCAGGAAAGCATAAAGCAGGTCCCTCTGAGGTTCCACACAGCTGATTTGAGCTTGATGAGAAAAGTGCTCAGATCTTTCTCACTTCAATGAGGCCACAGGAGGGTGAGCTGCCTAGAGCGCCCTCCCCTGCAAGAGGCCATCACTCCACACAATGGCAGGCACGTTCCCAAACCAACCTTGCCAACCAGGGGAAGGCACCCTTGGGACCTCTGAAAAAGTATGCAGGATGCTGTGCCAATATGTGTACGAAAGTGGCGGCATATGCCTATAATCTCAGCTACTCAGGAGGCAGAGGCAGAATGAGTGCAGGTTTTAGGCCAGCCTGAGCAACTTAGTGAGACCCTGTCTCAAAACTAAAACCAGGGGCTCGGAATATAGCACAGTGGCACAATGCTTGTCTAGCAAGCATGAAATCCTGAGTTTATTCCCAGAATAAATAAATAAATAAGAGGCTAGAGCTGTAGTTCAGAGGCGGGATATAAGCTGTTGGGTTCAACCCCAGCATCACAGAAACAAAAACAAAAAGAGACTGTATGCATGTGTAAGAGCTTTCATCAAGTTTTCCAAAAAGTTCATGTCCAAAGCGAAGTAAACAATGATTATTCCATACAGTCCTTTCAGAAATCCCATAGATTACGTCAAGCTCCCCAAACCGCCTTCCAGCTGACAGTGTCATGAGAAGTACCCTGAAATATCAAGGTCTAGGACAAGGGTAATGTCCTAAGTAGACCTGAGTGAGTTACTAGAATGATCTGGAGGTCCAGTTGAGAACAAGCTCTGTGATTAATGACTCAGTAGAGCTTTCCACACAGTGGAGAAGGGTGTGACTACCACACTTGCATGAAGCACTTGTCTCCTACATGGGCATCAGTCAAATGCCATCTAGAGACCTCTGCCCAGGTCCAAGTGACAATGGATGTGAACCGACCTCAATATATTCAGAGCCATGAACCAGCTTGGTTGAAGAACTTTCATCAAATTCCAAAATCACAACATCAAACACAACAGAAATCAGAGCTACTGCTGAGTAGGAGCCCACTCTACGAGGCACAGTGCTGAGTGCTTCAGGCACAGAATCTCATTAAATACTCTCAACAGCCCTGCGATATGCCAACAACACCATTTCACAGATGAGGAATTTGAGATTCAGAGGGAAAAAAAGACCAGTATGTGGAAATGGTTTGTTTTGAGTTAATGTCTGGGAGACTCAAAAGCCCATGATTCAGGAACCTGGCAATAGAAGGAATGAGGTTGGAACTAGCAAGGAGCTTGGAGAAAAAGAACCCCTGGAAACAAAAAATCAAAGGACTGAGCAAAGGAGTGCTGCAAAGAGAACTGGGAACAACAGGGGAAGTTACTAGAAGGCAGGTTCTGGAAATATAAATGATGATTTTCATTCCTAGAAGCGTTAGACAATAAGTCAAGGTAACTGCCATTGTCACAATGCCCTTCTAAGAAAAATTTTCTCACTGAAGCTCCTGCTGAAAGAAGCTTTATATAAATTCAGCAGAGATAGCCATGGTTTCTTTTTCAGGCTTCTTTGGCCTAACCTGGTTGGACCATAGGTGAACTCCTGATTCAGAGACATTAGCTATGACCATAGTAGGAAAAACCCAGTACTAACAATATTTTAGTTAAGGTACTGGTTAGCGAGATAGCAAACCTAATTATGTATACTAGCTCAGACCCAATAGTCTTATTTCTTACTTGGATAAAGTCCTAACTTAATATTCCTGTCTAGCAGGTCTCTCTGAGTAGGGATCTAGGGACCCAGGCAGTTTCCATCTTGTGTTTCAACGTGTGGCTTCCAAGGCCATCCTGCTGATCTGCAGCACACCAGTGAAAGGAACAGATTGTAGAGAAATGTACTTAGGATGCCTTGTGCAGGCTCACTTACCACTGAGGGAAACCCAGTCATGTGGTTATGTCTAACTAGAAGGATGGTTGGGCTGTGTGGCCAAGAAGAGATATTTAGATGACCTTTAGCCTCCTAGAAGTGAAAAGAAGCCATGCTCTCAGCAGAGGTACAAATAGCAACATTATTTCTACTCCTTTCACTGATAGGTTCTGACCCAAGTACAAGCTGCAAAATTATCATGGCCCTGATTCAACATGGCTGAATCCCAAAACAACAGCATTATTCCCAATGACCACTTCATCCTTCTTCCCCACTCCAGCCCTGTATACTACTTCCTTTTACCTTTCCTTGCTCACACAAGTGAGCCTCCAATTGCCTCCTTGTGTATCACTGAACCTGCCCCTCAAACTCCACCCCTATCAAAGCCCATAAAGTCTCAGCCCCTGTCACAGGTCAGAGTATCCCCCCAACTCCCTGCCATCCATCCTCTCTGTGTCCTTCTCAATGGCAATAAAGGCCTTTTCCATCCTTTTCTTTTACTTCTGCTTCTCTGCTGTATCACCAAGAAACCTAACATTCACATCTTTACAACTCTGTCTTTGAGACTCTTAATATGAAAGTTTTCCTTTTCTAAAACAATAGTCATCCTGAGAATTCAAACAGGAACCTGTGTGACCCAGGATCCCACTGAGTAGTGAAACACACAGAGGGCCATTTTCCTAGTTTTTTCCCAAGACTGTGACTAAATAGTCCCCACCTACAGAATGGTAGGAGGACCTCTGATCTATTTGGTAGCTTTCTGGAATTCTCCCAACAGAAATGGTTTTATCTCCATGAGATTCTGATCACCTCTTGGCTCCGGTCAACCATCACCTTGATTGTCACTGTAATTCTGGCAATGTCATTCTTCCATGTCAATAGCATGATACTCACATCACTTGTCTGACTCAATCTGGACTTCTTGTACCCTTTGGAACAGCTCCTCTCATGCTGCCTGCTTCTTAGAACTTAACCCCTATAAGCCTCCAAAGCCTTACCCTGCAGAGCCCCCTGTACCACTGCATAAGAGTAGACTAGATAGACTAAGTAGTATGAGTCAAATACCAGGAAGGGTGCCCATGACTCTGCATGCCAACATCTTGAACCTTAGTTTTTCCCAAGAATATCTCCATTGTTTTAACTGAAGTTTAGTATGGAGAAACTGAGGCACTAAGAAGTTTAAAGGTAACTCTCACATTACAGAATAAAGTAAATTAAATGAAAATTTTTTAGACCTATCTGTTGCCATCTAGAAAAACAGAATCTTTTCCTTAATTTCAAGGCCGCTCATGGGGTGTGTGCACATGCACGTGTCTACATTGTCTGCGTTAACATTTTTGGCATGGTAATCAAAGTCCCTGATGAAAACAGAGAAGTCAGAACTGTTAGAATAATTTGCTGAAAACACTGGTCTTTTGTTTTAAAAGCGTCTTTATCTGTGATATTCTCATTTTACCTCCTGGCCCATGGTTATAAATGCTGTAAGCTAGGTTCTAGCTTAGTGCCTGTTGTATGCAAGCCTCAGTGAATAGTGGGAGGGCCAGAGGGGCAGACAGCAGGCAGGCAGGTCTTTGCACAATGTGTTCCCAACAGCTCTGACTACAGGAAGATGAAGTATTATCACTACTCTTTCTCTCTAGTGGAGGGCAACAAGGAAGAAAGCATCATACGAGCCTGAAGCTAAACTAGAATTTCCAGAAGGCCCATACCATGGTCTCTTTCAAGCCATGGGATTCTAAGCCATGGGCATGCTCGGATTCCCCACCCCCAACTAACCAAAGCCTTCCCCCGCCTCTCCTTGCCCACCTGCCCCCAACATCATCCATGCCTTCCCATAATCTGCTCTCCTCCCCTAACAAGCCTCAGCAGCCAGACTTATGTAACCCTCCCTGCCCAAATCATTTCCAAATCAAATATCCAAAGGCAGTGAGAAGCCCATGAGCAGAAGTCTATCAGATATTCCTTTAGCAGCTTTGTTCTCAGCTCCAAAATCAGGCAAAGGGCCAAACTGATCAATGGGCACAAAGGTCTACCCTTCTGGCCTCCAGCTTTGACACTTTAAACTACCTATTCTGTGCTACCACCTGGCTTCTTCCCATGCAATGTGTCATCAATCTATATGATGTAGCAAGCTAGGAAAGCCAGAAAGAATTGCCATGTCCTTTCCAAGTGGACTCTCCGGGGTAGCCAATCTAGAGACAGAAAACATTTCTCTTTCATTTATTGTGCAGCTTTTATTTAAAGGGAAAATCCCCAAATGGAATTGAGAATGTTCAGGGTTTTTTAAGGCATCTTTCCTTTCTGTGACACCATGAGCCTGTTCTCTCCATTTTTTTTCAAGCTCTGGAGAGAAACTCTGCTTGCCAACACTTGAGTGATTTCACCTCTAGTGTTTCCATGGTGATGCACATCCCTGAACAGCCCGGAGAAAAGGTGCAGCTCCAAGTGGCAATGAATATGAAGGGAGTCCAGCAGCTCCCTGGGTTGCAGAGGAGGTGGTGAGGGTGAGGGGAGAGTGGGGGCTCCCCTGTAGGATCCGGGCTATGTCAAGATCTGTATCCACATGGACTCTTCCCTCTGGTAGCTTGAGCTATGTTTATATTCTAAGTAGGATACCTAGGAGGGAAACCATAGCTGGCAGGCATTCCAAGGACAAGTGAGGGAAAGAACCAGCTATCCAGGAAATGTGCACAGACCATCTCCAACACAGTAAGCTCCAAGCAGCATGATATCCTGGGCCACACACAGCCCCCACAGATCTGGAGTCTACGGGGCCTCAACCATTCTCTTGTCCTGGCCCATACCAGACCAGCTGTGGACCCTATTACACTGACCAGACTTACTTATAAAACAAAAATAAAACAAAATAATTCCTTAACACACTAAGGCTTTTTTTTGCATGGCATACACATGAGCATAGGGTGAGGCTTAGAGTATAGAGCCCCATTTCTTCCCTCAGACAACTACAATAAAGCTGCCATTTACTGAGTACTTCAGACATGCCAGATGCTAAATGTGTTATATCCATTCTCCCAATTGATCTTCACAATACAGTAACCACGTGGTAGGATATAACACATTGCCTATATTTCAGGTTAAGAAGTCAGGTATCAGAGAGGTTAATTGATTTCTCCAGGTCACCCAGTAAGTTAGTAAAGATGCCAAAATTTGAATTCAGTCTCAATGTAGCATCTCACGACAGGCATGGCTGCCAGTGATTGTGCCCAAATCTGGGGATGATCTAACCCTAAACAGAACAAGAACACCCTGATTTTCAGAACTGACATTTGCTCTGCTTTCCACAGTTTACAATGATAATTAAAGCTCCAACATTTTCCACATCTTTCATGTGCTAAATGTTCTCTATACGTAACTTAATTTAATCTCCATAAGAGTCTCGTGAGACAGGTATCCTTTCATTTGAGGACACTGAGGCCTTGGGAAATTAAGCTTGCCCAAAGTCAGATGAAAGTTAGAGGATATCTTTGAACACATCTGTGGCCCCAAAGCCAGGGATTGTAAACCTGCTATGTCTTTCACAATATGTCATTTTATCCATCCTTTCTAGGTCCTGGGTTGAGTGTCCAGCTCTCCAATGTTAGAGGATAACCAGGTACCTGGAAAGATAGAAACACTAACATCAAGGCTACTCCTCTTTGACAGCTGCCAGCCTGGTCACACTTAGCCAACTCTCATAGGTACATACATTTCTCCATGTTAGCCTAGTTATTCTTTCTCTTTTTCATCAATATTAGTTGAATATTGTATTCAGTGTGCACAGGTTCTGTGCAGACAACAAGAACACAGAGAAGAAAAAAACCTAGTGTTCCCCCAGTGTTGGTCCCCACAGGCAGTCTTGCGATGCAGGACCTCATTGAATTTTCACAATTACTCCACAGAGCAAAACACTTATCATCATGGAAAATGATGCTCAGCACAGTTAGCCAGTCAGTCCACGGGTCACACAGCACTGAACAGGGAAGCCAGAATAGGGGTCCTGGAGAACAACTCCAGCCAACTTGATTTTTGGAAACTGAGGTGCTTTGCTTTGAAGAGCCTCTTGCTATGTAGGTACTGAGAAGGGAAACATTCTCCATGGTGCTTAAGATCAAAATCCAATGAAGGAGGATACTAGTACAGATGACTAACACAGAAGCAACTACTGCATGAGAATCCTTACCAGCAATCTATAGGCGCATAGGTTAATGGGATCTCTGAGGATCTCACAGACCATTATAAATGAGACTAAACACTATGAACCCATAGATAATTGTTCTTTTGAGGTAGATAATTGAAATCACATTCTCAAAAGTGTTCTTGGCCCCCAAATAGGGGAAGGACCAGTGTTTTAAAGTGATGCATTTCATTTGAGGAATGATTGATGAGCCATAGCTGTCCCTTCAGCAACTACAGTGACATAACATGAGTACCCCAGGGAAACAAAATTGCCCATCAAACTCAAATCTGCCCCAGACTGTTTTCTAGATTTCTTCTTGCTATAATATGCTGGATTGTTTGAATAGGCAGAAGCTGCTGATACAGGAGTAGAGGAGGGTGCTATGGCTTGAATTTAGTGTCCTCCTCAAAGCCTGGGGTGCTCATAGGTGGAGCTTTTGGAAGTGGCTGGATAGTGGATATCTGATCCTTGATCTAGGATGTGTGATACTGAGATTAAGGGTGTGTGGTACTAAATTAGTCCACTGCTTAGAATTATCATAGCTCTTGGTATGGTTGACTGTATTTTCTCAAGGCAGAAGCCACATTCCAGGTGTGAGTAGCACCACCCAAAAGATCTGTAGCCTGCATGGCCTAAAGGGGAAAGGCAGGCTTACTTCTGCTTGCTGCCTGTTGCC
>NDGN011401690.1:0-29817 GCA_002564285.1 Tympanoctomys barrerae | reverse complement strand
AAAAATCAGTACCTATGGTCACATACAACATATCTATCTATCTATCTATCTATCTATCTATCTATCTATCTATGGGAGGGAGGGAGAGAGAGAGAGACAGAGAGCGAGACAGAGAGAGAGTGAACAGGGAAAACAGGAATTGAGAAATAAACTCAGGTTCATTATTCAGCCTTTAAAGTTTAATTTGGCATGTAAATATCTCTTCAAACTTCCAGCAATGTATGCACATTTGCAGAGCAAGGATAGGTCTGCTAGCTGACATTGCTGTCTTCTCTGAGTGTCACAGAAGTGCAGACAGGTGTGACCTCTAAACTTGAGTACAGGGCCAGAGGGTGCATCAGATTGCCCAGAGCTGGTATTCTGTCATGGTCGCTACCGCTGGGGTAGCCTGCCTAGACAGAGAGGTTTAAGGGAGACCCTGTGTTCCCTGAATGGAGCGTGCTTTTGGCATAGTAGAGGCATAAAACCAATGCTTTTCCAACAGATGAGTAGTTGAGCATAGTGGGCGGAACTGTGCTCGTCATTGCCAGGCCTGCACTCTAATCCCAGCGTCTAGGCATGCTCCCTCCCATGTTGCAATAGTAAGTGTAATTTTCTTTGGTAAAGTGTGGTGCTAAGTGAAGGCTCTGGAGAGGAGGAGCTGACTGTAGGTCATCTGGGTGGGCCCTGGAAACAATCATCTGTATCCTTAGAAGACAGGAACAGTGGGAGATTTTACTCAGAGAAGAAGCAGAGGCAATGTGACCACAGGGACAGAGGCTGGAGAGAAGTGGCCACAAGCCAAGGGAGCCAAGGATGGGCAGTGGCCACCAGCTTATTCTCCAGATCCCCCAGAGGGAGCATTTTTCTGCTGAAGCCTTGATATTGGATTCCTGACCTCTGGAATTGTGGGAGAATAAATCTCTCTTGTCTCGAGCCATTCAATTGGTCATCATTTATGACAGTAGCATCGGAAGACCCATCCAGCGGATAGTCCCTAAATCTGGAGCTAGGCAGCAGTGTCTAGCCCCCTGGCACATGGAATGACCCAAGCACCTTCACACCAGCCAAGTAGGGCTTCCCAGGTCTTCACTCATGGACTGGTGGTGGCTTTGTGTGCGAGGGATATGGCTGTCCACAGCCTTTCCTGGGGCCAAGGCTGGGGTGCTTCTGCAGCCCTCAGAGTTCTTCTCCCTGTGCCTGGGGTGCATGCCCTGAGGAATGAGCTCCCTGGGACCAGTTGGAGTGGGATTAAGCATCTGCCTTATGCATCCGCCAACACCTACACCTCCATGGCTCACAGCAAGCAGCTCCCACTAGTTGGAGCTGCTGTCACTCTGTGCAGCTAACTTCTGAAGTCTGCAAGTCAGAGAAAAACATACTCAAAATTGTCCCTGAAAACCCTCTTTCTCATTATGCATTTCCTGCCGCGATGGGCGAGAGTGCTCTTCCTTTGATGGAGGGCCTGCTAGTGGGCTTGCATTGCTCAGAGTCTGTCTGCATCAGCTTCTTACAAAGATGTAATGTTCCTTTCCTGCCAGGCAGAGGTTCAGGCTGTGAAAGGAGCGAGGTGACAGTATAGCCCTGTGCTGCTGCTACTGCTACGCATACGCACAGCTGTGTCTGCGAAAGGTAGGAAGAACCATTTGCAAATTTCTGTTTCTCCCTTCCAGAGCTGGCAAACCACAAACCCTGAGTTAAATGTTCCTTTTCTTCAACTTGTGGTGTTCTGGGCTGATTCCTGACAGGTGGGGGATTGTTTGCATTTCAATCTGATGTTTCAGGCTGTAGGAAGAAGTTTGTTTTCTTCAAGTATACCCAATCCCAGTGTTGCCATTTGCTAGCTGGGACCTTAGAGAGATCAGATCCTTTAACGTTTCTGTGCCTGAGTTGCACCAACTGTTATGGAGGATATGAGCAGCTCAGCCTCGCAGGTCTGCTCTCTGGATTTAGTAGATCCAGTTAGTTACTGATTGATGACTTGCAGAATGGTACCTGTTCAAATTCATGAGGGGGGAACTAACGTTTGGGGTATGAAAATAAGAGAGAATTAAGGGTTAATGTGAAAAGGGGTTTCTGAAAATAGGCCTTGGCTGCCCCAGGGGTCCTTGGTGACAGTAAGTGGCGCAGCTCATCTGGAGGCTGAGGGCTGACTTAGGCTGCCCTAGTTGACGGCTTCTTTTCTTGTTTCCCAGGGCAGTCGAGAAGGGCTGGCAGCCTGATTAAATGCTATTAGGATGTAATTACAGGCTTGCTCCGCTTCCTCTCCTGTATCAGCAAGCCAAAGAATGGTTTGGGGGAGAAAAGTGGTGACCTTGTTATGGGGTCAGCTCCTTGTTACAGAGTCCAAGGGCTCAACAGTGTACCCTTCACAGTGTCACTGAAGACCAAGGAGGAGAGCAATTAAACAGCACCTGGCCCATGCTCGGTTGTGATGTGGCTTTCAAAGGGACACTTTAACCTAAGCATTTGAAAATGCCATAAAGCTTTTCCTAGAAGTGAGAAATTGCATGTGTTGGAGGGAAACACAGAAAGAGAACCTGACCTGGCAAGTCTATCGCCATAGGTATCTGTTTGACTGGGATTATATTCCAGTTACGATGAGGACTCACTGGCAATGATAAGCACACAGCATCTGCACGGGGGCCTTCACAGCCCGCAGGCTGTTTGTAGTTGTTGACTTGCCCGCCGCCTTCCCACACAGGGAAGGGCGCCTGGCCGTGTGCTTAGTTCTGAGGCAGCATGTTTTGAGCAGAGCTCTGTGTGGCTGATGATGCAGTGCTGTTTGTACTCACGCCAGCGTGCACTCATGCTAGAGCACCCCAGGCTGGAGCAAAGGCACTGAGCTGACCACACCTCAGCCTTGCCAGTGCTCCCTGCTGCTCCCTAACTTGTGTGTGGCTCCCAGAGAGGGGCTCTGAGCCAGACAAAGGATTTGAGGTGACTTTGTACAGCCTGTAGATGGGGTTTTCACACAGCCCCTGTCCAGCCTCTGTGGAGGACCACCGGAGCAGCTCTTCTTGGAAGAGCAGCTGTCTCCATTTTGGCTGAGCCTGACCCTGTTTCCATGTACTGATAGGTACAGAGCTGGCTAGGACTTCTTGTCCCTTTAATTGGCTTTAAGCAATGCATATTTGTCTAGCCGAGATGCTGGCGGTAGTCTTTGAGGACAGCATGCGTGTTTCCCTGAAAACCCACACCCGCTGCTTTTTAATATGAGCCGGGTGGAGACAGGATGAAGAGCCATTGCTCTACACTGTTGGCTGGGATTGAGCCTCGAGATAGAAGCTATGACTTCTGGGGCTTGAATGATCACACGCCAGAGCTGAAGCACTGGACCCCAAAACATTAGATACTATCTCAGTTGTGTAATGCAGATTGCTCCCCACATCGCCTTCTCTCTGCATATGCCAGAGTAAATGCAGCCTCCTACCTAGCCCAGCTCACAGCACTCACCTACCCCTGCGATGCTCAGTCACTCATCCTCAAGCCACTCCTCCTTCATGACTGAATCAAACCTGGGTCCAGCCCTGGGTCGAGGCCTTGGTTCCAGATAGCCATCCCCATGGCTGAAGAGGGCCCCTTGGCCCTGCATAACTATAAATATGCCTTAGTGTCTTTATTCTTGTTGTGGGTTGCAGTGGAAGTGGTAGATGGGAATTAAATTGGGATTCCGATAACTTATCCATTGGGATTGCAAATATAAGCCTCCCGGATCCATACAAGGACCAAAAAGGGCTCTCATTAAGCCTCACCAGTGATCTCCACTGCAGTACACATTGGAGAACAAAAGCTTCCTGTGAAAAGTCTCCTTTTGTACAGTGCTAGTGAGTGAGGGCTTTTAGAATTCAGTGGATTAAGTAACAGCCCCTCCCCTTATTTCTTCCCACTGCAGGAGGCCAGTGGTCTAGTGCCCAGTGTGGGCAGGTTGGTCTCTCCTGAGTGCACTCTCCTTGGCTTGCAGATGGTGTCTTCTCCACGTCTTCACCTTTCCTCGGGGCCAGGCTCCTCTTGTCGAGGAGCCGGCTGTGCTGGATGAGGCCTCCACCCCGTCATCTCACTTAATGCTGGATGGCTTGCTTCCTCAAAATCTCTCTGTCTGGATCCAGACACAACCTGAGTCTTGGGTTTTTGGACTTCAACTTGTGAATTTTGGGGGAGAGTGAGACAGAATTTGGCTCCCAACACACGCATACACACCGAGATGGTGGTCTGGAGATGCCAAATGGGAATCATGGAGTTACCCAAGTTGAGACTAAGACCAGTCTGAGCTGAGGGAAGAAGTAATGGAGTGTGTCCAAGCTTACATCCTAAGTCATCTTAAATGGTGACTTAGAAGAGCTGGCTCGCTCCCTCCCTCCTCCCCTCCCTCCCTCCCTGTCCGTCACCTTCCTGCTTCCGTGCCTCTTTTTCCTTCTCTTTTCAGCAAAAGGTGAAAGAACAGCCTTTACTTCCCTTCCCAATCACTGCCTGTGTGAATTTGGTCATTTATTTAATTTTCCCTGTCTTAGCTTCCCTCCATCTAAGATACAAATGATCACTATACCAATCAGCCCCTGAGGGGTAAACGCAAGGCAATGTAGGCATTTTCTGTGGAAACACTTCCTTCCTCACCAGTTTGCTTACAGCTATCAACAAAGGCATAATGACTCATTCTCTCACCCGTCCACCCTTCAGCAGAACTGCACGAGGGTGGGCACCCTCGTAGTGGCGCCGAAGGGTGCTGACTCGCCCGCACTCACGGCAGGGACGCACTGCTATGGGTAATTCATGCCAACAGACTGGAGATGACCGCAGTGGGAGTCCTGCACGGCGGATGCAGGAGGGGCCATTAGACCACCTTCCGGGGATGGCTCCTGGGAGGCGGCATGCAGATGCTTTTGCAGCAAGAGCTATCGTAGCCAGAGTGTGACAGAAGTTCGAGTGTAGGGATGGGCTCTGGCCTGGGCCTCAGCACAGGTACAGGCAGGGGTGCTGGGGGGAGGGGCCGGAAGGGGCGGACTGCATCTCCCTTTTCCCACGCAGCATCTTTTCTCCTGGCCTTTGGTCGCTGTGACTCCACCATCCCCTAAATGCTATCTTTGCTTCTTGCTTGTGGCTCAGCAAGGGCAGCAGGGAGGTCACACCCACCTCATTTCCTCTGAGTCCTGTCCCCAGTGCAAACTTCTGGGTGTTTTCCAGGAAGCGGATCTTCACATTGTACACTTTGTTTCCATAAAATATTGTCAAGACGTATGGCTCTGCTGTGGACTTGGTGGAACAGTCTCGGACCAAGAAAGCACCATCCTGAAGCAAAGAGGAGGAACAGTCATCCTCCATGGGAGACAGCAGTGATGCCCACGTCTGTTTTGGGCAGACCAGTTGTTGACTGAATTTAGTTCAGTAAGTGTCCATTGCTCATTCACATGAGCAAGGTGCCCATCCCTTTTGAGGTGTCCATTCCCTTCTCTTTCAAATCTCCCCTTACCCTCTGCTGGCCTGGATGAGGTGCCCACAGCCTTTGCAGGTATTCAGGTCAAATGTACCAGCTTATATTGTGCTTGGCTGGCCGCCGGCCCCTGGCTCCTGCCAAGCTACCATTTCCCCCAGGCACCACTGCGCAGGGCTGTTGGTCTTGGCATCCAGGAAGCGGCGGTCTCCCTGCCCCACCCAGCGGTCTCCCTGGAAGCTGTCAGAGCTCACGTGTTTTCTGTCCTGCTGGGGGCTGGGTCTGGACAGCATGGGAAAAGCCACAGCAGGCTGTGGGTGGAGCCAGTCCACCAGGCCTCTGTGTGGGGAAACAGCACAGGACCAGGCTCTCCAAAGAAGCAGGGGCTTGGCAGGGACCGATCCGCAGGACAGGGCACCCTACCAGGAGGGAATACCCTGGGGCAAGGCAGGGGAAGGGGGAGGAGATGGGACAAAAGCCTAGGGCATCAGCATCAGCACCCCAGAAGGTAAGACTGTCGAGCAAAGGTTTGCAGAGGAAAATCAGTAGTCTGAGGGGGGCTGAGAGTGGACTCAGATCTCTAGGGTGAAAGGTGGAGAGTGGGTCTGTCCTCCAGGACCTGGCACAGGGCTGAGCTTTACGGCCACATTGGGTTGCTGCCATGCTGGAAAATATGGAGAAACTTGTGACTGTAATTGTGACTGCACTGGTGGCTATAAATGGTCTATACAGGTGCTAAACAATGGCTTACATCTATAGGAAGTTACATCATTCTCTACATAGATCATATGTAATAGTTATATATGTAGGCATGGGTTATATGTAATATGTATTTCTATTTATATATAATACGTATATACATATGTATATATACATATATGTATTTGTATACATATATTCATATATATATATATATACACACACATATATGTATGTATATACTTGTTTATTTCTTTGAGAAAGAATCTCATTGTATAGTCCAGGTAAGACTTGAACCCATAGGCCTCCTGCCTCAGCCTCTCTCTAGGATTAGAGGCATGTACCATTTCACTAGGGATTATTATCTGCAATTATATTTATAGGGTTATTCACCATGTGTATATAATTATATGATTTATAATTCATATTTATAGTTTTATATATACTACCTATATAATTATAATTGTAACTATTGGTATTTATGGATACAGATGATTATATACATCACAATGGTAATAATGCTATGTATTAATGTAAATACACCAAATGATCTTATAACTGACACCACTATCATCTTTAGCTGTTAGGACCTGTGGGAAGCTGAGGTTTATTGTCAGTTACCCTGAAGGGCTAAGCAGGTCACGTACAGTTTCACTTGATCTTCGCATAAACTCTGAGTGAATATTTTATCCCCATCTTATAGGGCAGGGAATTAGGGACTAAGAACTGAGAAGGCCTCTAAACCTCACAGTTAGTGCACAGAATATTTAAAGTCACCCCAATTTCTTATTCATTAAACCCAGCTGTCTACAAGTCTATAAAGCAGGATTGGGAACTTTTCTGGAATTGGATTCTTCCTGAAATATTCAGCCACAGCACCGACACTGCCAAAGCTCAGAGGGGGCGGGAAGGCCAAGACTCACAGCCAAGCGTGGATTTGATCATTTTCAAGTCTGCAATGAATTAATTTGTCAAAATAAAATTGAGCAACCCTACAATTTAAATGAAGATAATCTTTGATAAATGCGGAACATGATTTGACAAACTGAGAGAAACAGAAAAGGAAATCATGGAAAGGAGAATGGGGAGTCATTCAGCTGAGCTTGTCCTCCTAGTGCTTCTTGGGGAGAAGTGGCACAAGGGGAGGGAATGGAGTACTCATGGGACATCTGGGTGACACCCAGGGGACACCAGGTGGCGTGTGTGTGTGTGTGTGTGGTGTCCTGCTAGCGTGGCCCACATGTGCGTTCCTGGGTGCTGCTCCCCCAAGAGCAGCTCTGGTGATGGGAAACAGAGTCTCAGATGCACTTGTATGTGGACAGGGAGAGCAGGAAGGGAGGCCGAGCCTTGGGCCGCACTCTGCTCCTGCCACTCCACCCTACAGGTTCTCGCACCAGGACGGCAGGCCCTGGGAGCGCAGCATCACCAGGTCACCCACAAGTTACCACAAGGCTGTACTGAATGGCCATGGCTACCAGTGGCAGCTGAGATTTTGCAAAAGGGCAGCTAATTTTGCACATGGTTTCTGCCACTTTGTCCACTTTGTGATAAGACCTTGGCCTAGCATTGGCCTCCTTGCCCAGGAAATGGAATGATTCCCTTTGTTCTTAACATGTTTAAGATCTTTTGCGGATAACTGTGTTGTTTTTCCATTGCGTATATGACAGATTACCATGGAAATAATTGATCAAAACAAACTTATCCTTTCAGTTCTGGGAGTCAGAAATCACATGGATCTTACTGCATTGGAACCTTTAATGGGCAAAAATCTGTTTCCATGGTTTCTCTGGTTGCTTGGGCCAGTAGAACTCCTGACCCACGTTCCTGTGAGTGTGACCTCCACTCCCGTCATCGGATCTCTTTTCTCACTTTGACTCCTTGCTCTTTCCTCTTATGAGGACTACTGTGATCACATCAGACCTACCCAGAGAGCAGAGGATGACCATCCGTGTCAAGATGCTCCATTGCATCGCATCTACAGGTAACCTAAGGTGACAGATTCATGGTCTCTAGGGATTAGGACGTGGACACCTTTGGGTAGGGGAGGTCACAATTCTGTTTGCCACAGAATTACATAACTTGCATATGGCTCATTTTTTACAACTTCAGTTTTGCAAACCCATTTATTAAACATAACTGGAGGCCTGGTATCTAGTCAGTAATTAACTAAATCAATCATTTTTGTCTTTTCTGACTTTGGTGAAACTTTGGTGCTGACTTAGTCTTGAGAAACATCCTATCACTTCTGAGTAGCCTAGTGTGTTTCTCAGCACATAGTAGTCACTGAACAATCATTTGTTTTGTGATGATGGTTGTGATGTCACTTGGCCTGATTGTAAGCATTCCAGTTCTCCTCTCTCTTAGGCTACATCCCAGGTTTGTACCTCCCCAGCCCCTTTAAGCTAGGTTTAGTTAAGTGAGTTGGGACAATGATATATGTATGAGCAGAGGCGGAGCATGTGTGAAGACCTGTGTGTGAAGAACTTAGAAATGCACTAATCCCCCCAGCAGCCTGGATTAACCAAAAGAAGTGTCTCACATATGGATTGCAAGCAAGCAATGACATATGCTGTAAGGCATTCGAAAAGACTGAGACCTCGCGGTGATGTGTTACTGCAGCATAGCTTGCCGTAACTGCCATAACCTGCTGACTATTGCAGCCTTTAAGATCCCTGTTCATTTCCTAAGTAAGATGCCCAGCGTGGTGGCGCATGCCTGCGATCCCAGGACTCAGGAGGCTGAGGCAGGAGGAGAAGGATGGTTGTGAGTTCAGGATCAGTCTGGGCTACAAAATGAGCTGAAGGCGAGCCTGAATTGCATAACTGTGTAGTGAGACCCTGTCTCAAAAAGACACACACACACAACACACAACACACATGCATGCGTGCGCACGCACACACATACACATACACACACACAAACGAGACTTAGATCCACTTGCACTTTTGGAGGACTTCTTCTAAGAAGATAGAATGTGAAGACAGAGGAAAGCACCCTCTACTGTGACCCTCAAGTCCCAGCTACTACATTGAATAAAGAAATATATAGGCAAAATTATTTATGAACTAGAAAAAAAAAATCACACATCTCATAAATGCTGAAACCAAGTTTTAGATCTGAAACGTTCCATTTCTAAATAGCACCTCCCCCTCCTTTTATTTTTGTAGAACTAGGAATCAAACCCAGGGCTCTGCACGTGCTCGGCAAGCACCCTCCCACTGAGCTGCATCTTGAGCCCTCCAGTTTCCCTGTACAACCTCCCCGGGACCGCGAAAGTCCAAGGTGATGCAGGCAGCGCCGTGTCCGAGCATGCTGCTGCTTACATCTGTGACTGAGGAGCAGAAAAGCCTCACCACAGGAGCACCGCCAGGGCCACCACAGAAGCCATTACCTTGCTCTCTCGCATTAACGCCTCTTCAACTACCTGGCGACTGTGTTCTCCAACGTACCATTCGTTGTTCTGAATATCCTATGGCACAGGTTCCGGGAAGAGCATTTTAGTATCAAAGGGAGATACAGACTATGCACGAATTAATTCAAATTTTACATTTTTGCCATTAGTGCACATTACTCATGGCCATTTATGATGCGTATCTCTTGAAGCTTCGTCCTTGAACCTGGAGAAGCCCGCTGATGCTAGAAGATGAACCCAGAAAAGTGACTGCTGCTGAGGATTCTGAAGTTGATGGGAATGAGAGTGACTGACTGTGGGGAGGAACCGGAGACTGTGCTCCATCAATTCAGGAGGGCCCCTCCTGGCCACCGTAGGACAGACACTAAGCCCTCCATCTATCAAGGCTTCCTGAAGCTGCGCCATCAAGTCTGGCTGAGGTGGGAGGAATGTCATTTGTGGAGCCTGCACTGCCTTAGTCATCATACAGACTGCAGGAAGGAGATTTGTGCAGAATCACAGCATCTTCCTGCCACTCTCCTGGAGCTGCATGTGACACAGCTGACATCTGTGCAGCAGCAGAGCTGGCTTTCTCTGGATGCCTTACTACCTTATTTATTTTGATGATGATTGGTTTTAAATTACTTTGATTATAAAATGCATCATAACAGGGAGCAGGAAGGGCAATAGAGAGATGCATCCTGGGCCAGCAGTTCCTTCCCTGAGTTCATGGGACCCTCACATCGAATCACCACCCCACAAAGCCCTTTATTCAGTATCCCAATCTGTCCCTCCACCCTATCTGTGCAATAAGGATGACAGGTATTGTTGGTCCCAGTTCTACAACGGCCCTGGAGGCTTACAAAGTCAAATTCTGCCATACAGTTAACAAAGGAGAGGCATGACATCAGGTATTTGGTCTCTCAATTTCTTTTAGCAGTATTGCAACCCAATAACAGCTGGAGGGGAAAAATTTAACATCAATTGTAGTTGCAAGGAAGTGTTACCGGGATGCTATGCATGTGCAGAGGGGCACGGAAGGGCCGTGTGTGCCTCACCTTTGCAGAAGATCTCAGGGGCAGAGGATTTCTCCAGCTCGAGTTTGTGGGCAGTGAGCTTTCACCAGGGCCACAGCTGGTTGGAAACTGGCACCTCTGAGGGCAGGACGACTGCGCCCCTCCTTTATAATCTGGAAGAGGAAACACATGTAAGCATGACTGTGACATTCTCTCAGCCTGCCTCGCTCCACTCCTCTTAAAACCTGGAAGGCACAGTAAGTGTGACCGTTCTGGCTTGGATTTTTGGAAGATATCTCATTCAAAATGAAGACCATGAGCAAGGCACTCCGTTGGAAGCAAGGGGCAGTGTTTGTCACCAATCATACATTGAGACTTTTGAAGGGCAAAGTGGAACTTGGGAAGCCTGCTGCCGCCTTTGACACACAGCAGTATTCCACCAATGACTTTCTGATGAAATTGGTGGTGTTATTTGCAAATGTAATTTAAAAAATATCATCTAATAGCATATTGTCAGGGGTTGGATCCAAATGTCTCCCAACAGCTCACAGAGTGCCAACTTGATCCCAGCTAATGGCACCATTGGGCAGGGGGAGAGATTTAAGCAGTCCGCTTAGGAGGAGAACGCCCTTGGAGAGCCTGTCAGCGCCGGGGTTCCATCTTCTCTCTCTGGTTCTGGGCTGCCCTACTGCCATGAGTTTGTGTCTCCCACAGCCCCAGTGACGGGGCCGTGTGACCATGAACTAAAACCACTAAAATGGGAGCAGAAATAAAGCCACTTTTTCCTTTTAAGTGATTTCACGCATTTACGTAGCAATGGGAATCCATCTGACACATACATGTTAACACTGAAGATGGATTTTCTGTGAACCATTATTTTCACATGATTACTACATGCTACAAAATCACCCTGAGAAAAGATGATTTCAAATGCAAAATAGGCCAGTGCATGTTAACGTAATAGAACACTAGGAGCTCATGGATAGGGTTTTAATCTCACTTGGCACCTAAGCTTTAAGACACTACCTCTTATCAAGGTCTTGTATGTTATTTCCGTATATACTTCAATCAAAGTAAAATCCTTCTAGCAGGATATCATAACAAATGTCTGAAAAAAAAATCTCTCTAGGCATAACAAATGTCTGTAATCCCAGCTACTTGGAAGCTGAAGGAGAAGGATCTTAAGTTTGAGGCCTGCCTCAGCAACTTAGCAAGATCCTGCCTCTAAATACTCACACACCACAAACAAAGGGCTGGGGGGCTTAAGCTCAGTGCTCCCTGGGTTCAGTCCCCAGTACCACATATGTAAATTCATAAATAAATACATAAACAAATGAAGTACATTGTATGTCCTCCCCGTAAAAACAAACAAAATGTGAATTCAGTGAAATTTGGTTTGTAAGGATAGTGAGGGATCAGTAGAGATGGTGGACAAAGATATTTATAAGCATGTTAGTAGTTGCATGTAGGAATAACTGCTAAAAATAATAAAAACTTGATAGCATAACATCCTATATAAGTAAAATACTGGATAAAATTACATAAAATGGAAAAGAGCTGGTCAGTGTTGTGATAGAACTATAGGCAGTTTGAAAAATACCACTGAAGTTACAGCCCTGGTTAACAACTTAATAAAAACAGTGGATCCAATACAGTTTTTGTATAGACTAATATTAAATAAAAGAGCAAATACACATGCCAGATACCATAATACTGTGTTTATCGGTATTCTGTTTCTTGGCCTTGAAGAGCCAAATTTCTTTCCAAGATTACTCAGAAGAACAAAGGGCCGGGGAGATGGCTCAGTAGAATAAGTGCTTCCCTGGCAAGCAGAAGGGCCTGAGTTCAATCCCCAGTTCCGGAATAAAAAAAAAAAGTACCAGAAGAACAAACAGTCCTCCTGATTAATTGAAATTTCTATTTTGTTTTATTTTCAGAAAATGTGTTTGTTCTTGCCTAGAGGCTGCCAAAGTCCAAGTGGCCGTGCAGATGGAACCAGTGACAAATGTGCCAGACTCCTTTTACTGGGGTCCACTAGACCAACCTTGTAAAAGGAGTTGGTAAGTGTTAAGCCACAACCTGATGTCTAGCCAAGGCCCCCTGGAGGAGCTTTCAGGAGGACACCCCTGCATGCATCAACCTTTCTCAGCTCCAAGCAGCTGGATAGAAGCACCAGCCCTTCTCCCCTACGCACAGTTAGGGAAGCCTCTTCTAGACAGCTCAGCTGGGTAGAAATACTATAGGCAATCGGACAGGGCTAGGCCCTGATGGAATCATGCAGAAGGTAAGAACACAGAGCAAGTTTAGATGAGCCGGAGGCCCATCTAATAAGGCATCAAAGCCACAATGGCCAGACTTACATACTTCACTACGGGATAAACGGAAGTCTGAGATTATTGGTACCATTCTTGTGAGATTTCCTGTATAAATAAACCATTATCTGATTAGGGGTGGGTGGACCATCCTAACCCCCCCAACACACTGAGACTAAGGCTACTAAAGCTTGAAATTTCTATTTTGATGGTATCAGTGATTGTGACTTTTAAGGTTGACCTAATAGAGGCTGCTTATCTATCTCAAAATAATTGTTGCACAAAACCCATCACTTAAAGTTTAATTGCATGTATTTTAGTATTAAATTCCACTTACCAATTTATGATCTTGAAAATAGTAGCAAAACTAAAGACATGCCTCCTTTTAAACTTCTAAAACTTTAACTTTCAAATGGTAGAACCCATATCCTCAAAGCATTTAAGTTTCTGTATCATTTAGGAAAAAATTATGAACTTCTAGTTTTTAAAATTCAAGTGTACTTTTCCTTAAAATGTTAAAGGTACAAAGAGAAGAATAATTTCAGAATGTATTTCTTTTAAAAAGGAATGCAGAGGCATGTGGAGATGAATCCAGTATATTACAGGAAAAAAAATGATAGGTTAATGAGAAGTAGGTTAAGTGGGAGGAACAGTAACTTAAAACATCCTGAAATGTTAGTGATCACAATAAATACCAAAATTACAGACTTAGCATTTAAAAATCAGATGTAGGTTGGTTTACTAGTTCCAGGGTTGTGCTACTTGCATATATATAAAGTAGAAAGGTGCAGAGAACTTACAAGTAAGAAGAGGGGGCACAAGAAACCAGGTTACCCTAGAAAGAGAGAGGTAACTGAGATACGTCAACATGGAATAGGCGTTAAAACTTCATTTTAAATTGCGGTGAGCCGGCAGTGAAGAGGCCAGGACTATCTTTCCACATGGGGGGAGGCAGTGAGAACTGTCTTGAGAGAGGAAAGCTGTCATCAGCATTGCCTGTCCCTTCGCTTATGCTCCATTCGTAATAGCGTTCAGGGCTCATACACTTCTTATGATATTTTGGCAATGGATCTATTATTTCTTAATCCTCTGTGCCTCATTTGAATATTAAAAAAGTTCTCCTTTAAAAAGACCTTTTGGGGGCCTGGGGAGATAGCTCAGCATAACAAGCGCTTGCCTGGCAAGGTCCTGAGTTCAATCCCCGGTACTGAAAAACAAAACAAAACAAAACAAAACAAAACACCAAAAACCAAAAAACAAGACCTTTTAGAGACATTTGTGCATTTGTAGTCTGTTCAGAAAATGAGTTAAGCATTTAACTTAACTCATAATAAAACAAAATAAAACCCAAAACAATGGTTACCCAATATTCTTACAAAGGCCTGGTCAAGTCGTTGTTGAATGAATGAAATTCTAGGGATGTGTTCCACTAGAATCAGTTAATTGATTTCATTCCAAAATAATGGGTGTAGTTAAGACATGGAATGTTCTTTGTACATTAAACATGCATTTGAGTCTTATAACCTTGTGAAGTATGCTCTTTCTACTTGGAAAATGGGACAGCCATGAAGACATTGACAACTAAATGGAAAAACGTGGATAGGTGAGCAATATCATGTGGGAACAGGAAAGGGAATAACAAAAATCACAGGTTGTAAAATCACACTGTCAATAATTACTAATATTTAAAAATTCTTACATAGCTAATGCTCAGCACAGACCCTGTCTCTGGTCATTTCATATGTGCCAGTTGTGTGTGTTGCTAATTTTACACTTTAAATCTAGAATGTATCCCAGACATCTCATGGTAGGGAGATGGGGCTTTTGCAAAGTGACTGGATCATGAGTTTGTATTCATCAGGGAGCTATTACGAGACAGGGCCTGGTTGGAAGAGACGAGTCTCTGGTGACTGGCCTTTGGAGGGCAGGTCTCCCTCCCTGGCTTCCTCCTCCTCTCTCTATCTCCTAGGTGCTGCTAAGTGAGAAAATCTGCTCTCCCACATCCATCTACCAGGCCATTTTTTTCTTGAAGCCGCCCAACCATGCATGGAATCCTCTGAAGACATGAGCCAAATTGAAGAGTGATATTGTTACTATTGTGGAGTAAAAATGAACATTTTTTGACCCTCTTTTGACAGGTCAGTTTTTTGTTTTGAGATTCATTTGCTTGGATTCTTCATAGTGTAGCTCAAACTCATTTCTCAGAGAAGTGAGCCAATTGTGTTTATCAGTGACTGAAATTGTACAAGTAACTAAACTGACTTTTTTTGTCATTGTTTTTCTGCGGTAGGGTTTTCTTATTTCAAGACTGATCTTGAGCTTGCATTTCTCCTGCCTCAGCTTTCCAGAGTTGGGATTATAGATGGGTGCAACCATATCTAGCCACATTTTCCCAATTTTTTCCCCTAAAATAAGGATAATAATAGCTATATTTCAAGGGTGTAAGTTTCAGAGTTCTGTGTGAATGCCTACCTTTGAGACATTCAAATGAAAGCCAAAAGGCGTCAGAGTTCCTGGTAGATGAGGTCTTTTTGAGGGCAAAGACTAAGAGCAACTTTTTTTTTTTTTTTTCCCCTCTCAGTACAGAGGATTGAATTGGACCCTGCGCTTGCCAGGCAAGCACTTATTCTATTGAACTATCTCCCCAGCCCCTAGAGAGCAACCTTCTGTGTACCTAGTATTGCCGGTGTGCTGACGGCGTGCATTGCAGGTGCATATGAGCTGGTTAAGAGGGGGTGGGACTGTCCTGGCAAGTGTAAGAATACACTAAAGAGTCAAGGCTCATTCTGATTATAAACCATGTGCTTGATAGACGTCTTTTCACTAAAAAAGGAAATAATAGGCCAAGATGTTTGCCCTGTGCATTCTGGGCTTCTGGAAGGAAACTTGCTTCTTCTCAGAGGAATGGAAGACGATCTAAAAGACTCCACTACAAAAATCCACATGCATCCCTAGGATGTTGCCCAGACTTGTGTTGGGAAGGCTGTTCCCTTCCCAACCACCTCTACTCTTTCTTCATTGGTCTTCACTTTGCATTTGTGAATGAGTTTAATCTTACAAGGTAAGACTCTGGATTCTTTTTTTAAGGTATCTGCTTCTTTCCTCTTGCAATGTATTTTTCAGTGCTGCTGTCCTCCCCCAAAGTAATGCCCCTTCTGTTCAGTACCTGAACTTAGCCCCTAGACTCTCTGTCTTTCATGTCCATAGCCCAGATCTGAGTCTTACTCTGCTCCTAGCATTGCAGTTCCCTGGGTTAAGCACAGTTCTCTTTGTTCAGTGTTTTAGGAGTTATCTCCTATTAATAGTGTATGTGTTGAGGGAAATGAGCTTATCACCTAGTACCTAGGCTACAAAATTGTAAGTCCCAGATGCTATATGGAAGATTTGGAATGAGAAAACTTGGAAATCCACTAAGGTCAGCTGGGCATGCAGAAGGACAGGCACCTCAGAAAAGAAAGCCACTAAGATGTACCAATGGCTGGGCATGATGGTACAGGCCCATAATCCTAGCACGTGGGCAACTTGGTAGCTTAGCAAATCTCTATCTTAAAAAACAAAAAAAAAATTGAAAGAGCTGGGTGTATGTCTTAGTGTAAAAGCTGTAAATTTAATTCCCAGTACTAAAAAATAAAATATAAAACTAAAACCTATCCCTTGCCTACTACGTGTCGAGCAAGTCCTTGTGTGTATAAGAGCATGTGTGCAACACATGGCTATTAATCTATGAGCCATTATTTGAATTGTATGGGCGAGGGACTGTGAAGCTTAACAATGCACTTGCTCCTGATGATTGCATGCTGGGGACAGAGGCAGCACTGGGACTAAGGTCAGTAGAGGTCCACACCCCTCTACCATAGGCCACAGTGTCTGCCTCCTTCAGGTCCAAATTCTCCCTTTTGGATCAGCAGACAGACTGCATGGCTAGTCCTGAACAAAGAATATATAGAATAGAGAATAGAGTATAGAATAGTAGATTTAGTTTGGGCAAAATCATGTTAATAATGTCAAAACTCACCACTAATAGTCATAGGATACTACTTCTGTGTTGCCTTAGTGTCAGTCTACTTTGCATCGAGTGACCAAAGACCTGAGAAAATCAACTTAGGATAAAAGATTTGTTTTGGCTCCCAACTGTGGAGGTTCCAGATCAGTTTTGCCTGACCTGTAGCTGTGGGCCTGAGGTGAAGCTGATCATCCTGGGGGTGGAGTGGAGTGATCAGGCCAGAGCTACACCAGCTGCCGGGCAGTGCACAGAGCAAAAGAGAGGGGAGGGGTGGAGACAAGAGGTGCCTTCCCAGGACCTGCCCTGTGACCTCCTTCCTCCACTCAGGGTCCCCTCCTAGAATTTCCATCGCCTCCCACCGATGCTGTCCAATTATGAATCCACGAATGAATTAATGCCCAGATAAAGCTAATGTCCTCATGATCCAGTTGCTTCCCCCAAAGGCCCCTTTCTAAGCAACGTGGCATAGAGGACCAAACCTTCACCAGTTGAGCCCCTGGGGGCCACTTCCTATCCAGACCCCAGCCAGCACTGAGACCTCTACATAGACTTGCTATCCTGGGTTTTGTCTTTACAAGCAACTGGCAAGAGAGGTCAGCTGTATTTTTTTCATTTCACAGTTTTTTTTTTTTCTTGAGATAAACTTGTATTGCACCCAGTGGACTTGGAAACATTAAAGGTTTTCTATAACAACTGTTGGAGAGGAAAAAGAGCAGAGGGTGGAATTAATCATAAACCATGGTGACCGATTGACATAGCTACTTTGGAAAGTTCACCTGAGGCAATTGAGGGGACAGGTAGCCTAAGCAATCCCCAGAAAATCCGGTTTTAGAGTGAGATGTGATCCTATTGTACACCTGGGAAGATATCTCATGTCCTGGGAAGACAAGGGAGGACAATTGTCACAACTGGAAATGGCCTGTGTGACTAGATGGAGCCATGAGTTAAAATCATGTCAGATCCATCCAGTGAAATGCTATCGGCCAACCAAAATGAGCTAATCATACCTATACACATCAGCTCTGTGACTTGGAGGCACATAAAGATGAGCCACCGTGCAGGGACATCATGGCATGCAAACTGCTTACCTGTGAACTTGGTAATTCTTACTTCAAGTGGCCTTACCTCTGTCTTGCAGTTTGTGGCTTCTCGGCAGGGAGGAAGAGCTGAAGGAAGTGGTAGAGTTAGTAGGGTGCTAGAATGCGCCCTGCTGGCTCCAATTCCAGCCAGGGGCAGCCTCTATGGTTAGGCTCGGATGTTACAGCTATACAGCACTTCATATTACTGCAGAATGTGCTAGAGGGATTGTTGGTTTTTCAAGGCAGTGAGGGCCTGGCTCTCCTGTCTTCATAGGGGCAAATATTAGACATGGAATAAGTTGGTCAGCCTCGGTGCTTCCCATGTTAGCAGTTGCATTGTCATAAGTCTACTGTTTAAAGCCAAGAGCTGAGACTTGCCTTATGGTTACAGTCCCAGAAACTGGTATTGGGTTAGGCTCGTACTCTGTTGAATTTATCTAGTAATTGACAATCAGCTACAGCTATAGACAAGAGTTTACACATTTTATTACTTCTTGAAATGTGAGCTGAGTGACAAAATGGCATGGACTACCATAAGCAATTCCATGCATGGCAAGAGGATTATAAAGTCATAAACCAATGAAAACAGCAACATGCATTTCTAATCATAAGAGTAGTATTACCAACACTGTTCATCAATAGCCTTACTTCCCACCCAGCTCTAACTTTCTGGTTCATTTTGTACTGTGGTCCACATTGTCAGTACAAGCTCCAGGTGCTGAGAGAGTTAAATCTAATTATACGGGCCACATTCCATTACAAGGTCTGTGCTATTGGCAAAAGTCTCTGGGTTAATTAAACGAAACTCCACCTTTTCTAGCACCAGGGAAATCAGCTGCATGCGTTTCTCATTCTGGTTTCCCTTTGGAAGCCTAAGTCCTCACAGGCCAGAATGCCAGCAGGTGATCTGCCTGCCATACGCTGTTGTCAGCGCTGTACAGACTTCTGACAGCAGGCCCTTGACTATGAAAACGTGATCCTTAGGCTAGAAAATAGTGGAATGCTGTTAAATGCCTGCGACAATTTATGAACAGTAAAGTTTCTCTGTTCTAATTTTCAGGATTTTTGGGAAATAGTGAATGATGCAGAATATGCTCAAGATATTTTAGAGCTCTGTTCATAAATGCAGAAACAAAAAAGTCCCCAAACTAAAACTAAGGCCCAAATGATGATCCTCACATTTAACAAACACATGCGGAGACCTTACTGGATGCATCGTATGTTTATGGAAGGTTGAATAAATAAGGCATGGTCCGCTCCCTAGTGGAGTGTGTTTTATAGAGAGAGGACAAATTGTGTCATCACAGAAGCGTGCTTGCTGAGTGCCACAGGAAAGGTGCCCACAGCCCCAGCTCCTGTGGTGGAGAAAGGGTACCGAAAATGGAATTGCTCTGGTTCTCAGTAAAGGGTGCGATTCTAACTGAGATGAGCCCTGTCCTGAGCCCTGAAGGATACTAAGATTAGAGAGAGTGTTCTGGGCAGAGAGACCACTGGGTGCCATGGACCAGAGGTGAGAAAGTGTGACTCCGTGGGCCAGAGCCCCAGAAGTAGGTCCTTGTGGGGGGATGCAGAGGTTAGAGGGTCTTAATATCATTTGGCTAGAGCAGTAGTCAGGGCCAGCGTGACGGCACTGTCTACTTCACAAGGTGGAGAAAGGGAAAGTCCACAGACTCAAGTCTTGTTTGGAAGTAGAACTTGGGAGCTGGCAGTGGGTTGGCCGGGAAGTGCTTCCACTTACTGAAGTGCGAATGCTTGCAGGAGGATAGTGCTGATTTGGGAATGAATGTGTGAGTGAGGAGTTCAAGCTTTTCCGTGTGCAGTCCGCAGTGCCTGTGATCCCTCCACGGAGCTCTGCCCTGTGTTTAATTGGAAGTACTGATCTGGAGCCGAGAACGGAAGACTGGGAAGAAGATGGAGACTTGGGCACTGGGAACACAGAGTTGACCTGGGACGCTGAGGGGAATGGGGGACAAGGACCTCGGGGGGCCTCTGAGGAGCACCCTGCTGAGGGTGAGTTTGGGAAAGGAGTCTGAGAAGGGGACTTAGGAAGCAGCATATTGAGGAACTAAAATCAGTTGACTTTATTCAATAAACTAAGCAAACAAAATGACCCCAAAACACTTCCAAAAAATGACTGCACTTATAAATCTAAAGTGTTCATTATCTTTTACTATCACATGGTCATTTTATTTCCTGGAAAAATTATACCAACATTTTTTTTTTTTTCACTACTGGAGATTGAACCCAGGGCTTTTGCACTTAGCTATATCCCTCATCTTTTTTTTTTTTTTTTAACTTTTGTTTTTTTCCTGTAAGAGAGAGCTTCATCACATTGCTAAATTTTCCAGGATGGGCTCTCATTTGTAATCTTCCTGCTTTAGCCTCCTAGAGTGCTGGGATTACTGACCAGTGTCACCACGTTCAGCCAACAAGGCATATTCTATGGTGGAATACTGTCAGATGGGACTTGAACAGCCTAAGACTCTTTTAAAGCAGTAGTCCTAATATCTACCAGCTGAAAGGTGGTAGCAAACTTAGTGAAGGTGCAAGATAGGACATGGAAGCAAATGAAGGAGGAGAAGGGGACAGGATAAGTCACAGTGTCACTACTGCATGGGACCTGGGAACAGCGATGAGAGCTGGCCCTGACCGGGCTCTGGCTACACGGATCGGGTGGAGCATCCTGTGTAAGATGTCATGCTGTCCAGGTCATGCTGTTCACTTGTGGTGACATCAGGCACCAGAGAGTCCTGGTGCACAGCGAGCATTGTTAGAATCAAGTCATTAGTGGTGACATTGGCTACTGGAAAGTGCTTGGGGTTTGGAGTTAGATTCAGCTTCAAATATAAAGGACTCAGTGTCTCTCAGCCTCATTTTTCCCAACTGGGAAGTGAGAAAGAACTGTCTCCTGGCCGGAGTGCAGTTTTAGGCTGCCGGGCGATGAATGAAAAGCAGAGGGAGAGTTGTAGGCAGGGCAGCGGGCTGTGCGGTGCCTTGTAGTGGCGGAGTGTGGGAGCTGGCTGGGGCAGCATGAGCCTCAACAGTGGGGTGTCACAGGAAGTGGCAGCACTGAGGTCCTTGCCACTGGCCAGAGTTGGATGAGCAGGGCCTCAAAGAACTCACCAGGGGCTCCTGGATTCTGTTAGGGAATCCTTTACTGATTTACATTCAGTGAAACATCTGACAACCTCTGCTCTCAGTTGGCAGTTATTACAGTGATCTGATCAGACAATTATTCACTCCTAGAGTGGTGTTTTCCATGCCTGGTCATCTGTATTCAGAAGTGACTATGTGCTTCAACGTGGAAGGCATCAGCTGCAGAGTAAGAAACAGCCAACTACTCCTCCAAGATTAGTGTCTATTCCAGTAAATCCTATCCAGCTTATATTCAGTTCTTGGAATCCCCCGTACTTCTCTCAGGTTAAATCAATCACTTGTAAATTGCAGCAAGGACAGTACTACAGCATCCGGTGACTTCCGGGATTGCCAGGTTTCAGGAGCAAAGGCCAGAGGTACTCTCTGGTCTCCAGTCCTGGCAGTCACGGTCCAGGGTAGTGCAGGGCCTGACCCTGTGCTGGGAACTAGCAAATTCCAGTCCTTACCTGGTAATGGGAAGTGCAGTCTTCTGAGGGGTCTGGTTTTCCAGTGTGTGAGATGGTTCAGGCTTTGTCTGGCGATGAGGAGCTAAAAGTATGACATAACTTGGTCAGGTTGAGTACTAAAAATGATTGAGGATGATAAAAAGGCCAACTCCCATGGTAATTTCACCTCACTAATCTCTGGTTATTGAGAAAGAGGCTGTCGGTGGTGAGTGAAGACTACGGATCATGCACCCTATAACCCTCCCAGCTTCTGGGGGGTTGTCTTCTCTCCGCAGATATAAAAATTGCGTTGAGTGCTTACCATCTCAGAAATACAGAATATTGCATTGCAAGACATTTTAGGGCATATTTTACACCAGTGAATTTTAAAGGATTCTGGCTTTATCCTCATCAACCTTCTATAGAATGTCTCCTCTAGCACAAGGATCTACCAGAGTATGGCGTTTGTAGTGAAGACCGACATGACACTTACATCCCAATGAAAGGGAACAAGAAATACATGTGTAAATAGATCAGCTGAAGAAAATGTAAGTGATATAAAGAAATCAAATCGGAACAACTAATTTGAAGACAACAATATGGAATAGAACAACCACTGTTGAATTCCTATCATTTTGTTCAGTGAAATCCTGTATCGTGTCCATTCTTTTTACTGTTTTAATTCTCTTTTTTTAAACAGTACACTTTGGGCTGCAGTGTAGCTGCATGAGTGGGGAAAGGTCTCTACACCAGGGTCCTGGTGAGGAGGGAGTTAGTCTATGGGGCTGCTGCCAGAGATGGAGACACCTGTCGCCACCTGCCCCCTCCTCCCGTGTCCCCAAGCCCATCCTATGACAGGACAGGTAAGCATCCAGAATGCTGATGGAGATGAGAAGTTTCCAGAGGGTGACAACCAGGGGTATATTTTCTCCAATGTTTTCCCTTTGATTGTCAAGTTTTGGAAACGTTCTGCCAAGCTCGCGAGCTGGAGTTATTTGGTCATTACCTATGCTGCTGGTGTCCCTGCTTTTTATTTCCTTTTCTTCACAGGAAGATTCTAACCAACCATCCATAATTGAAAGGGTGCATAATAATACTCAGTATGAAACCCTATAAAACACCCTCTGAGTGGAGATGGTAAGTAATAAAGCCAGGGAAGCGTACAGGTGACACTGACTGAGGTGGCTGAATTTTGGCTGATTCTGGGTTGTATCCAAGGTTGATCGCAAACTGGAAACCTTGATCAAAGTACTGAGATTGATTGGAGTCAGTGGCCGGTCCATTAATCTCACACCCTGTAAAATAATTTCATGCCTTCGACAGCTACCCAGAGCGTCCCTCCCTCCTGAGCCGCAGTGTCACATTTTGCACTGATAACCCCTGAAGCCTGATGCAGCAGCTTGGTAAGATGGTGGGAAAGGGCATGTTTTTTTTCACTCTTTCCAAACTATTTAAAAGTGCCCATGAAGCTCCAGTCCTCCATCCGGAACCCACAACCCAAGCAGTACCCTCTTCAACTGAACTTCCGCTGCGTACAAGGAAAAACAGCGCCGAGACCCAAGCACGAGGTGCACCTGGACCACAATCACACAGCGAGTTGGCGGCAGGTCTCTGAATCCCTGCCCCAGGGCTGCTCTGTGGAACTGGGATGCTTATTTGTAATTCTGGACCATTGGCGGGTCCTTTGCTTCTGGGTGTATTTCTTCCTTTTAAAGGAATGGAAGTTATTTCAAAGGTAGGCATAAAGGCACTGGCCGCCTCGTGCTGTGCAGTGAGCACTGAGTCACACATGCCTACCGCAGTGGCACCCACGGTGTGCACAGCTGCGTGTGAATGAGGGTCTGTGTGCGCCAAGCGTGGGTGATGGCAAGCAGGAGACACCAACATCTTCCCGCGGGCGCTGGGACAGCGATTTCTTTCCACAGTGGCAAGGAGTGACTGTGGCTGAAGGAAGAAGACTGAATAGGGCTGGCCAAATAGCTCAGTGGATTAAAGCGCCTGCAAGCAGGCACAGGTGGGGGGTTGGATCCCCCGGCCTGCCATCTGGCCTCGCCCCGGGACGCACTGAGCCGGCAATTGAGACTGGGCGTGGTGGCGTGTGCCTGTAATCCCAGCTCTTGGGAGGCTGTAAACAGGCGGATCCCTACGAGTCCAATCTACTAGTGAGACCCTGAACACCCTGTAGACCCTTCCCTAAAATACAAAGCCTGATTCACCTCTGATTTAAATCACCCTGTGAGAACTGGAGGACTTTTAAATATACTAGGAGGCCCTGCATGTGTCTGGACCACATCATTTTATACACACACATGTGCGTGCGCACACACACGTGCATACTTGACTTCTAAAACATCCTCTTAAATAACGACTAGTCCTATGGATTTAAAAACAGACTTTGTGTTAATGGCATTGGAGTAAGAAAAAACCATTGTAAACAACTTACGTGTTTCTGCTTGCAGGGCCTGTATTAAATAAGAAGAAGAAAAGTAATGTTATGACTTCTGGAGATAGAAGATTTAATAGAATACGATGAATATTTTTGGAGCATTTGGTTAGTAGTGTTTGGGAAAAAAATGTTATTATCAATTCTTAAAAAATCTATCTGGCTTTAAATTATTACTCAAGATAATTAAATTTTATTTAATTTTAAATAAAATTAAACTTTTATACTCACTGTATGCAACAGATAAATCTATAGTCACCCAACAGCCTTGTAACTTTCTTGCACTCTTAGAAAGTACCTTATCTATAGTTACCAGGGCCTTTAGAGATATTTGTATTCTTAATGCAGTAATTGCTTACTTCAGACTCCTTTCTAAGAACCAAACTGAAATCTGCAGCAGGGTCTATGTTCAACACATCATTGCTATAGCATCACTCATTGGAAACAGTGTACATGCCCAGATCAATGACAATTGTGAATTTTCATGTTATGTCAGCTTATTGGAATATTCGGATGGCATCACAGGTGTTTATGTAGAGAACAGAGTAATACTATACTATCAGTGTGCCTCAAGGCTACATACGAAGTTCAGGATAAAAACGAGACCCCTGACATATTTACATGTTGGCATGTTTTAAATATGTGTGTGTGTGAATGATTTTTTTTTTTTTTTTTTTTTTGGTACTATGGATCAAACTCAGGACCTTGCACTTGTGAGGCAGGTGCTTAAGCCACTGAGCTATCTCCCTGGTCCTTGATAAAATAGAAGTTCTGTTCTAAATGATAAAGCTTCGATTAATTTTTCTTTATACTTGTTCTAAAATTTTATTTAAGGAAAAGAATAGATAATACTTACATTGCTTTTTGAAATAGCTGTTTATCTCCCAAACACTTTTCTTTCTCTTTCCTTCCTTAAAAGTGGTAAATTACAGATCATCCTTTCTTATGAAAATCTACGTATTTATTGAATGACTTTCATCTTTGACCACGTTCCACTCGTGAAAAGCAAAAAGCTTTACAGTAGAGACAGTAGTTGCAGAAGGGTTTATTTAATTGTGAGCAATCCTATGAATCCCCTTCCACACATGGTATCAACTGGAAAAGATGTTAGGCATCATTTTGATATGAACTTGTTGATCGGAGGGATGGAAAAGGTTGTTGGATTGTCGAGCGAGGTTTTCAAATGTTCTAGAATAAGCATGTTTCTTCTTTCTGCATACACATGCCTTTTTATGGGGTGAGGCAGGTTTAGCACACCTTCCAGCAAAATTTCTAAGGGTCTGAAAGTCCAAAGAGCATTAAAAGCCATTGGTTTACAGATGAGGCAGCACCATCTGCCCATACTCAGCATTATGTTGAGGCCAAGCTGACCCTGAGTTTCGCTCTCCTGACTCACAAATGCTTTTAGGTTAAGAAATCTTTCCCAGCAGTTTTTCAGAGCAGCAGCTTGTGTCTTGTCTGAAGCTAGCAAAAGACAGGGCTTTTTGTTTTAATGACCTTGGCATTCACTAGGGTTCAGGGAAGAGGACATGCATTTTATTATGGACAGCGAGAGGGAGTAAATCTACAGGCCCAGCAGAAGTGCTCAGGAGGCATTCTAAGGAGTGGTTTGGAAGCCTCCCCACTGAGTCTGCCTGGGACACAGAGTCTGCCTGCTCCCAGCACTCGGTCAGACGCGGCAGCTCCTGGACTTGTTACAGGCCCGGGGGAAGCAGAACCATAAATCCTGCATGCAGAGAAGCCCTGCTCGGGGAGGAGGGTTGTTTTATTTCATTGACATCCAGCCAACTTCTTGGTTGAGATCTCTGAATTTAAAATCAATGTGATAAAACGTGGTGTGGAATCTCTCCAGGTTTTCTACTTGAATTTTTTAAGCTATTAGAAAGTAAGTATACTCAAGTGAGATGGTGCTGTCTCCTTCATCTTTTCTGCCCCTCCCTTCTCCCTCCCTCTCATTCTCTCTTCCTTCTCTTTCTTCTCCTCCTCCTCTTTCTTCTCCTCCCTTCCTTCTTTGCTTGTTTTCTTATTATTTAACCCAGGCTGCCTCTGTAGTTGTTGGGGCAGAGTCAGGTCTGTGGGGAGCAGCCCTGGATGATAGATATCAGGGGCCGGCACTATCTCCTGCCAGCTGCAGTAGCTTTGGCAGTTGGCCTCCTCTCTCAGGCTTAATTTTTCTCTTTGGATTTTGTGCAGATGAAAGAGACTGTGAGTCTTGTCTTCCTTTGCAAACTATGGAGGGCCAGTTGAATTTGAATTGGAGCAGGTAGTATGCTCCTGGAATCAAATTCACTCTCCTATGCTAATTAAGTGAGCACTTCAGGCGCTCACAAGTGTGGTGTTGGCTGTTCTACTTGGGCTTTGGGGGAAGCATCTTGGCAAAAGATAAGAAGGGATGTGTTCTGCTCATAAATCTTTTTCTTTTGATGATGATGCCAATTTCTAGCAGAAACCAGCTAAAGTTATAGAGAAAACAAACAGGCCTGCATGCTCCCAGCTGCTTAAGGGGGACCTCCTCGATTTCCTCTTGCTTGTTGGTGACTGCAAGACCTACTGTCCCCTCAGGCTGACCAATGTATTATGGGCTTGAGGGGTAGCCAATCTCTATTTGATTCACATCACTCCAACCTATAGGGAGAGAGGGGTGGAGTCCTGGGCCCAGACACCAGGATGTAAGGGCTCTTCTAGCAGCAAGGCACCATGCTCAGCTGGCTTTTTCCTGGGGGCATGCAGGAGCCCCAGCAACTCTCAGGAGAGCACGAGCCTAGAACCTCCTGTACAGAACCAGGGCTGTCTCTCTCACCCAGGAGTGACATTTTGTCTTTCGTGACATGATTTATCATTTTGTGGATTACAGAGATGTAATAAATGTCTTGTTTGAGTGACAAACTAAAAATGTGACTTTGGGTATTAGCATTCTCATAGTCTAACAAAGAATGGAAGGAGGAAAGATAGGAAGGAAGGAAGGAAGGAAAAAAAAAAGAACAGATTCTATGGTCTAAACATAAGGGCATAAGTCAAACAGGAGAGCAAGAACTAACAGTGTTAGCAGCCCAGTGGTGTGAGGTGAGGCCACTCATGTTGTTGCATGGAAACCTCCCATTGTTACCCTCTTCTAAGGAAGTTCCTCCTTGTGGATTTAAGGACACGACACTTCTAGGAAACTCCAGATCAGCTGCGTCTCACCTGCCTTTCATGCCATGCATCGACCCTCTAGTGGTCATTTGTGCATTTACTGAGATTTTTTGATGTTATCACAACAACTACGTAAACAAATGTATTTTCCTCTATTTTATGGCTGAGGAAACAGATCCGATGGATGGGGACACTTGCCAAAAATCACAAAACTTAGTGTGCAGCAGGGCAAGATTTAAAACCCAGGTTCATGTGACACTGGATCCCATCTCGCTGCTCCTTTGTGGTCTTGTCTTCCTTGTGAAGGACAAATATCATGGTACAGTGTAGTTCCTAGCATTTCATCTGCATGTCCTGGAGGTGGGGGGCCATCTTCCCCGTGGAAGTGGGCACACTTTTCACTGTACCAACAAACCTGGTGTGGGTGTGGTAGCAGAATAGGGTCTTGGCTTATAACCCGGACTGTCATTTATTTTGCTTTAGTTTTCTTCCCTTTAAAATAGGAGTGATAACACATTAGGAGCGTAGCTAGCATGGAACCAGGTATAATGAAGTACCTGAAGCAATAGAATCTTGCATATTGTGGTCACTTAATGCATTCTTAATGCATTCTAACTTAATGAATTAGAAATTCCCCTTTTGTTTCCCGGGGGGAAAAAGCCTGCTTCTTACCTCACTTAAGTCCTTGAAATTTATTTGTCTGTAAGAAAAGAGAGACATGGTGTTAAATAAAATGCAAGTCATAATGACCAAGATAAAATCATTCTGAGCCCTTATAAACCTTTGATTACATTTTCATTGCCAAATTAACAGTCCATAGTTCAGTGTGATATTTATCACTGTTCTGTAAAAGGAAGGTAGTTATTTTTTTCCTCATAACTTTCTAGGGAAAATATAAGTCAATATAAAAGGTGGTGATAAGCAGGGCATGAACATACTTGCTTCTCCTTTTAGGAGGACTTAAAGAACATCATTATTTCCCCTGACATTTGATTTTCCATGTCCAGTTTCATTAACACAGTCAGCCCAGTTATTGACTTGCTTTGAAAAAATGTGAAGAGCTTTAAATATGGACACCAGGAAGGCATCAAAGTAAAGAGATCTGGAGGTGGGGGCAGGCCATGAAACTGAAGGGAAGGGATTCAGAATTCTACAATGTGGGTATTGGGTATGTCTCAAAGAATTCCAAGGCTTTCATTCTATTGACAAGTCAGTTAGCTTCTCAAAACCTCATTTGTTTTTTAATCTGCAAAATGGCAACAAGCATGTTCATCTTAGAGGGTTCCTGGGGATAAAACTAGAAGTAGCAGCCATGCAGCACGCCCTGTTGTTAGAACATGGCCAAGTCAGAGAAAGAAACTATGAGGTCAAGTCTCCCTCCACTGACAGCTGCAGACCCCAAGCCTGCAGAGTCTGTACCGGGCAAGATGATCCTGCATGCATGAAATGCTATCACTATGTCCTGGTTTCAGATTTCTAAGCAATTAGTGATGTCTTGAGGCTCATGATTCCTAAAGTTTGAATTCAGCTTGTGGGACAAAGCAGGTAGGAAACAACTCAGACTGTTTCAAAGCTCAGGGGTGTCTAAGGACACCTGAGGATGTGACCCTGCTTCTCTAGCATAGGCTAACAGTGGGATAGTTATGTCATATGATTTAGCACAGGCAAATACACATGTGGTGGTCACAGCACCATGTAAGAATGTAAACTTGAGAGAACAACAAGTATAAGACTTATGCAGGAAGATGCAGGTGGTTCCCTCCTCTGCTCTGCTCCACACTGCCTGCTCCTGTTGCTGACATCTCACACACATGTGCTCTTTAATCTTGGAACCTCATCCGTGAAAATCTCCCTTGAGTGCCCCGAGCAGGCAGACAACACACCTCTGTACTCTCTCTTCCCTTTTAGCGGGCAAGTGAGAAGATGAAGAGAGGGGACTGAGTAGAGCAAATGCCCATGATGTCAATTATTTTGAGCTTAAATCTCAGGGTTGTTAATGCTTAAGAGACTGGCATATTGGAGTTACTGATGGATAGGTCACATAACTTCAATTAAAAATGTAGACTTTAGGGTTGCAATCTTAAATTATAATAGTGAAGATACATTTTATTTGTAGAGTTTGAACTGTGGAAGAGAACTTGAGTTTTCTTGTATTTATACTATTCAATTAATAACAATTGTTAAAGAAAGTTTTGCTTGCTAGGTTGAAACCTGCCTGGTCAGCATTAGGAGTATGTGAAACTCAAATCTTTTCCATTTATAAAGGCATTTCACGTATTTAAGTTGATCCGGCTGAGTTTTTAAGGAAATCTAACCCCAAGATTCCTTGACCTAGCTCAGCTGAATTAGTTCACACTTGTAGTAGAACAAGCAGTGATTATCTTTCTGTTTAGATAAAAGCACTGAATTTATGTACAGCAACGTACTCTCTCGGTCAGCACCAGAGCCTTTAAGAGCCTACCTACGCTTTGGAATCCATCACGTGAGTAAACTGAACTTTAGGACAGAACCCCAGAGACTGCACCAAGTCCTTCCATATAGACCTGGTGAGGCAATCCAGCATCTGAATCTGGGTCCTTCCCTCCGCAGCCCACTGTGCGCTTCGTCCATCTGCTAGAGATGGCCAAGGAGACACGCCCACTCTTCCCATTTTCCATCTCTGCATTACAGGTGCTAGGTATGAACTTCTGGTGAATCCTGAGGGGATTTCACTGACCTTCTCAGACCCAAAAGCTACAACTCTTGTTGCATAGG
>NDGN011401669.1:0-11986 GCA_002564285.1 Tympanoctomys barrerae | reverse complement strand
GAGACTGGGCATGGTGGCGCATGCCTGTAATCCCAGCACTTGGGAGGCTGAAAACAGGAGAATGACTATGAGTCCGATCTAGTAGTGAGACCCTGAACACCTTTTAGACCCTTCCCTAAAATACAGGAAAAAAAAAAAAAAAGAACGTGGAGTATCAGAAAAGTAAATCTGCCTTCACACGGTGGCACTCGTCTCGTTCACACCCTCATAAGCAGTACTCTTCCTGAGTGGTCTGATCCAACTGTCCCAAGGTGCCTTGGGACATGCCATGGCATCACAGTGCCACTAGCCCGTGGGGAAGAGACTGCCACGTGGGCTCTGGGAATGCTGCCCTCCCTAAGCCTGCAACCCCAGTGGTGCCCAATAACTGACACATAGCAGGCTCTCAGCCTGTTAGGTGACAGAGTCAAAGGCAAGATTGCAAGGTCAAGCAAAGCTGACGTCTCAGAGCCACCTACCCAGATCCACAAACCAACTGGGTTGCTGAGCAGAACACACACAGGAGTTATCTACCCCTGGCTCTTATTAACAAGTGACCTGCTGTTCCAGGGGAGGAAGAGAAAGCTGAGACCACTGCCAGTTCCTAAGATGTCTTAGGAACACATCCCCCCTGCCCAGTTAGGATGTGGGAAATGGCATTTAGTCTCCCTTTCCCGTGAGCTCATTCTCTCTCAAAATCTTCCATGGAGGGACCGGGGAGATGGCTCAGTGGAATAAGCGCTTCCCTGGCAAGTACAAGGGCCTGAGTTCAATCCCTAGTTCCACCAAAAAAAAAGAAAAAGCTTCCACGGTGCTTCAGGATGTTTACATGCTTTTGCTGGCTTTGAGATGCCCGGCAGGGGACCATCCTGCACCCCACCACTCAGCTGTGGTCTAGTAGTCTGCCTAGGAGACAAGGGCCAGAGGCCTCCTGGCCTCCTCTGGGGACGCCAGTGAACCAGCTCCAGAAAAGCAGGGACCAGAGTCTCCACTGCAGTCGACATTTAAATCAGGACCTCGCAGGGAGCCACGCGCCTCTGCTAAGGGGCAGCTGGCTCCTGTCCCTGTGGGTGCCCCCTACTTTAGCGTGGGGGGCTTTGGTCTCTGCCCCCCACGCTTATACAACTTCTACTATAAACATGTACTTTGGTAGTTTGATTTCTATGGCAACAACTAACAGTTTTGAGATTATAGAGCTAAATGTGCTAGAAAATGTGAATAAAAAATTCTGTGGCCTAGCTGCTTTTGGTAACATCATAGGCTACATCTCATCATTTCAGTGTTGTGCCACGACAAGCACAGCTATGTATCTGGTGAGCAGCCCTCCCTAGGTGCTAGGCTGTGCATTAGGTATTTCAAGGATCTTTCCCTGCTCATGACTACCTTGCCAGTGGGCACAGCCGTCAGCTACTCCGACTGGGAAGTGAGTGGGCTTGCACGGCAGGAGACAAGCCAGAGCACAGAGTCATAGCAAGGGCCGGCACAGGCCCAGCTGGGCTGGCCTATGCTCACCGCACCCTGCTTTCCACAAACTCTACAGAGAGGAGTCTGTGACTTGTGACCAGGACTTGCGGAGACTGTGCCCGAGAAGTGGCCAAAGAAGGAGGAGGCCTCTCCTGCTGCTGCTGCTCTGCCAGGGAGCTGCAGGCTCGAGAGGGTGCAGGCCAAATGATGGCTGCATTTAACCCAAATGCTGGAATCCTGAGGACGCTTCCATACCCTCCCTTTACACTGGCAGTCTTCCCGGGCCTCCAGGCCATTTCTGTAAGGCACTTAGTTTCTTCTAAAACATGGGCAGTCTCCTTTTTCAGGTTACTCACCACACATGAGCTCAAAGGCAATTCTCCTGGCCTAAAGCTGGCTGGACCACGCAGGTGCTACCCACAGCCGGGCCTCTGCAGGTGAACACCCGGGAGCTGGGCTGGGTGCTCTGTGCTTGCCCTCAGACAACAGCCCTGGCTCCTGTGCTGCACAGCCCCAGACTGAGACACAGCAGCCTCTCCTCTGCCTCCTGGGTAAGCGTTCAGGTTATGACACGCTAACGAGATGTCAACCAGCTGCCTCTGTAATGCTCACGGCTGTCGGCCACATCTGTTCACTGGACAGACAGTCAGCAAGGGGCCAGTAGGTGCCTACCTCTCCTTGTCACCGGAACCACCTTCAGGTGTTTACTGCCTACCTGGCGCTTCCACCTAGCTGAAGCTCCCCTGCTCTGCACGGCCCCACAGCGGAGAGGAGACAGATGTCCACAACAGAGGACACCAGCCCCCACTTCTGAGAGTGAGACTTGGTGGTGGAAATAAACCCATCAAGACGGCTTAACTTCTTCCTCAACCACAAGCAGTTTAACAAAATTACATAACAAAGGAAGAAAAGGCTCAGACCAAGCTAACCCAAACAAGGGATTAATAGAAGTGCAGAAAAAGGAGACATGCAAAAATAAATTTCTCTAAATATATACACACACAGAGAGACACAGGCCCTTTCAGGGAAATGTATTTAAAAATTTATAAAGTGATCGAACACTCCACAGAACAGTTCTGTTCACTCACGCATGCCTTCAGAAAAGTGTTATGGGCCAGGCCATCTGCCATGGAGGACACAGGTGGAGGACAGTGGGGAAGCCACAGAATGGGGGGGGGGGCAGCAAAGCCACCCTTCTGCTTGAGAACAAAGTTAAGTGACAGCAAGTGAGCTGGAATGTCCCACCCACCACGGGCGCTGTGGCCCCTGCCGGACAGAAGTGAGCACCGCCTGCAGTGGCCCAAGGCCCGGTGCCTGTGTCTCTCCTCCAGAGCGAGACCTGGGCTGGTGGGGAAGTATTCCCAGGGGACAGATTCCTTCCCCCCACTTGGCCAGCTTAGTTTGTTTGGAGTTGCTGTTGGAAGTTTTCTTGAGGGAATTTTTTTTCATCAGATGAGTCAAAAATGCTGCAAAAATAAGGCATAAAAGAGCAAAACCAAGCAATGAGCAAAAAGCTTAACGTGTATAGATTTCAATTTAAATAGGAGGTAGACAGCAGGAAAAGACCACTCCAAACCAAAAGGAAAAACAGCAAGGAAGGCAAAGGCCGAGAACCCAGTCCCGAGATAATCTGCTGGTTGGAAAATGCAGATGCGCAGAGGTGCTGCACTGAGAGGTTAACGATCTGCTTCTCTTGTTAAGGAGACACAACAAAGCGAGGCTGAGGAGTTAGTAGAGATGAGAGCAGGCGCAGTCTGCAGTCCTCGAGGGTTAGAGGTGCTGCCATCAGTGGGCGTGGCCACACCCACAGAGAGGCCACCGCCGGTCTGTCCCGAGGCGAGTGCCGCTGGGCAGTGCAGCAGAGCTGGATTAGTATGCAGGAGGGCACGGTGGGCGACACAGGTTTAGAAGAGCTGGCGAGACAGAGGCAGTGGGGCAGGCGGGCGCAGGCTCCCCGGCGCTCTTACCCCGTTGCTCTGGGTGGACTGCACAGACTGCTCGCTGGCCGAGGAGCAGGTGCTCATGCGGTCCGTGTCTTTGCTGGGGGCCACGTGGCGGTGTGTCTGCCGCTGGAGGGAGTCACTGTCCCCCGGGAAGGTGAAGGAGCCGGGCCGGCTGGCGGGGGACGCGGGGATGGAGCTCCAGAAGGAGCCCCCCTTTTGCAGGGGGCTGCTGGGAGGAAAAGGCTCCTTGCCGAAAGGAGAAGGGAACGTGGCAGCGAGAGGCGAGTTCAGAGGTGACACGGCCCCGGGCCGCGGCTTGCCCAGGGGCAGTGGGCCCAGGGTCCCCCGGGCATCCTTGGCAGTTCCTTCTTGGCTTGTGCCAGCAGCACTCCCAGTGGCTTTCCTGGGGCTGTCCTTCACCTTCATCTTGGGGATGGGCTCTGCTTCCCGCTCAGGACCTTCGCAGTCTCCACGCGTGGGGAGCTTGCCGGGCTGCCCAGAGCCAGCCTCAGGGGCCAGGGTGCTGCTGCTGCGGGGAGGCAGTGAGGGACTGGGAACGGACATACCTGACATCTTGTCTGCCTCTGCCTGGCTGGAGGCTGCAGAGGAGACCAGCATGGGGGGGTGGTGTCTGACAGGCTGCGGGATCCGGGAGGGCCTGCTCCTGCTTGAGCTGGGGCCACTGCTACAGCTGCTGGGGCCACTTCCATGGCTGCTGCCGCCACCACTGGAGGCCCCACCGCCACTGCTGCCCCCGGCCCCGCCTCCGCTGGCCCCGCTGCTGCCGCCGCCGCCTCCCCCGCTGTGGTTCCTCTGGTACTCGATGGGTGATGTCAAGGCTACAACCAAGCAAGACACAACAGGAGATTCAGTCAGGGCAACAAGGAAAAGCAAACCACAGTGCAAAAGAAAAAGGGTTGCCATGGGATTAGGGGAAACGCAAGGTGACCAGGCATCATGACCAACGGTGCCCATGCTGTAGACACCAGAGGCAGGAACGGCAGAGCAAATGCCTTCGTGCTTCCTGCCTGTTCCCTGAAGGGTTCAAATGACTGGTGTGTTCATGGCAGCAGTAGGAGGCAGAGTGAGGGGAATGACAATGGTGGGAGTTCCCACAGCAGGCAGGTGGTCTTGGGGCCCCTATGCTGCGCAGAGATGGCTGAGGGACCTGCGGCTGTCACATACAGGCAGCTACAGACTGGTTTTGTTTTGCAGGTCAGACTAAGCAGGCAAGGGAAGATACCCACCCTAAGTAAATAAGTAAGGTGGCCCTACTAACCACCTTGAAGGACAGGAAGCTGTCCTATCTCTGGACTTCTGTGATTTTATCACAGTTGTCTAGATAAAATGAAAGAATTTAGCACATATGACCCATGGAAATGAGTTTTTCAGGTGTGCAAACCTCGAGGAAACAACCATCAGATGTAGTGCTGCTCCCGGGGAGCGCTACTGGCCATGGCCTCTCACAGGAGGGGACAGAGAGCGAGGGGAGGCCACCATGCTACTGTGGTCCCAAGCTGCCCCCAGAGGCCCCGGTGCTCAGAGGCAGGGCTCTGGAATAGAGTGCTGCCCTCGCCAGCAGACGGCCACATAGCGGAGGCCCTGACTGGACCTACTGCTCAGGACAGTGCCCAGGAAGGCTGTGTTCTTCCTGCCTCTGGTGCTTGCCTGCTTGCTCCGCCAACAGGTAAATTTTGCCTGTATTTCCATTTTTGAGCCAACTGATCACACACCAAAATCTCTGAAACTGAGCTAAAATAAATCTTTTCTTCTTTAGGTTGCGCATGTCAGATATTTTGTCCTTGCAATAAAAAGGTGACTAATACAAACACCTAGACTTTCCTGCTCCATTCACAATCTTGTTTCTGTAGAATACTATGTGGGTGTCAGTAAACTTTAGCATCATAACCTAAACATTTGCAATTTGGGGCAGTTTATTCTATTTTATATGCAATGACAAAGGTTTGGAGACATCCAAATCCCACACTCTGAACTGATGTTGGTACTGCACACTTAAGAACAACACATGCAAAGAGTACTTGCACTCACAGACTCTGAATCTGATGGCAATGGCCAATGCCAATGACTATCGGGCAGTAAGTGGGACAGGAGTCTGCAGTGAGCATCTAGGCAGCTGACTGCCACCTAGCCACAACGCCAGTGACTTAGGGCCTTTCACTGAGTGCCTGTGAATGGGATGTGACGTGTGGAGGTGGCTTCCTCACAGCAGGTGACATTATAGCAGCCTCCCGTGCTGGGGTACAGATATAAGACAGACACACACAACAGGAGCAGACTGCTTCTAACAATGCCCAGCGCTCTTCACCATCGGCAGACGAGAGCCAGAGTGGGGGCCGGCAGGCACGGACATTACCATCTGGACTGGGGCAGCATGAAGCCAGCTTGCTGCCTTTTGCTTGGCAGCTTCTCTGAAATTGCTGGAGTCAGACAAAGCTGAGAGGAATGAACACAGTGCTGCTTTCAGTGGAAAGGGAGGGTGGGACACAGCGCATCTCCCGGACATCTCCAGCAGCTCTGGCCAGCCCTGCTCGCCTGCCTTTCGTTCTTTCTGCACATCCCTCTTCCTATGATGGGCTCAGATGTCTGCCCTGGTGTGACATGGGGAAGAACACAGCTGGGAGCCCAAGCTAAGAGTCTGATGGCTATTTCAAATTCAGATGCCTCGGCTTCCTCATCTGTAAAATGGGCCCAGTAACAGCACTTGCTGCACTGGTCAGGATGGTGCCTGGAGTAAGGCTAGGGCTAGGCTCTGTCATTATTAATACACAAGACACAGGGGAAACAGAAAAAAATGCATGTGTTAGTGAGGAAGACACATCGAGGGTCAGAACACACATTACCATTTAAGAAGTTGCGCTGGTTTTCTAAGATTTGGTTGATTTCATGGATCCATGTTTGCCGGACACTCGGACTTGACGAATGCAAAATGAACGTCTCTACCACATCACCCGTCCTTGATGTCAGAGCAAATTTACAGGGATCATTTTCCACATTTTCCTCCAGGCAGAGGCAGCTCACCTTGAAGGAATGAAAGCATTATTCACAACAGCTAAGAGAAGCAACCCAAGCTCCAGACGCTAACGCGGGACGGACTACATGCGCTGCACAGGCCCAGTGGTGCAAGCCCAGCTTTAATGGGGGACGCGCTCACACACACGCTGCAGCCTGGATGAGAGCTGCAGACCTATGCTGACGCAAGAAGCCGAGAGGAAAAGACAAATGCTGTGTGTCTCCATTTAGATGGGGCCGGGGCAGTCAAACGTGTGCAGACAGAAAGCAGAACGGGTGCTGTCGGGGCTGTGGAGAAAACGCGAGGGGGATTTAGGGCAGCGGTGGCAAAGCTGTAGCATGTGTGCCAGTGGCTGGCTGTGCTGCTGAAAGCTCTCCAGGGCTCACCGTCACTAGCTTGGGGCTTAAGAGGCAGAGAGTGCCAGGACGTGCATCCCCAGGGGCCTCTGCCAAGGCCTCAGCTTTGCTAACTGCCTCACCCTTGGCTTGTCACAGATTTAGTGCCATTTACAATTACTTGGTCTGTTTTTCTCTCTACTAGAGGGCAAACTATACAAAGGTAGAGCGAGTGTCTGTTTGCCCATCCCAAGCCCACGCCTGGCACTAGGCGCTCAGAACCTCCTCGCAGAGTGGGAGAAGGGAATGAGACACTGAGGAACTGCTTGCTTTGGCGACACTCCACAACTGAGTCTTTGCATTTCAATACAAGTTGCAAATTGTATTTGCAATTGCACAAACTCTACCTGGGGAGTAGCTATGGCCACAGAGGTGTGTACAAGACACAGTTCAGGAGGACAGACAACAGAAAGGATGGGACAGACTGACTCTCACGTCCAGGAGAAGGTTTTCTAAATACTGGATAAACCAGTATCAGACTATCACCACGAAAAGGCAACGGTCTGCGAGCAATGCAGGGTGCACTCGTGAAGAAAAACTGCTCATACACATTACCTTGATGCTGTTTTTAAACAGGAATCCTGGCATGGAAAAGCCCTTTTTTTTATCAAGTGGTTCACTGAATATGACGATCTGCTCAAAGAGGAAGACCCGCCTCTCTTTGCAGCGAGGCAGAAGCCCTGTATCTTGGTCTGTCACCAAGAACGTGTCTTGTAAGAGCAGCTTACCCTGGGCAACAATTTTACCCTGAAACAAGAAAAAGGGAGCAAAGAAGGGAAGAAAACATTGTGTTCTCAGTTATTCAATATTATATGTTCCTTAGATCACCTCCCACAAAGTGACTTATTTTTCCCTTACTCATTCATAAAACTTAATTTCTTTCTTTTACTACGATGAGCTGCTAGCTCCAGAAAGAACAAACATCTAAATAAAAGTCTTGCTGAACTCTGTGCAAGTCTCAGCCTCATGTAGAATTCGAGCGTGAGAGTGAGTTGTGAACGGGCTGGCCTCACCCTCGAAGGTGGTTCTCTAGGTGGAAATACAGGCCTGGGGCAGCAGTCGGCGCCGCCTGCCAGGCACGCGCACGCTGTGCTGGGGCCCTCCAGGACTCGCTGCTCCTCAGGCCCGGGAGCCGGCGCACCAGCCAAGGCTGGCACTGCAGGGAAAGAGCCGGCAGGAAACGCAGCCGCTTCTATTTACTCCACAGTGAGAAAAACAAAGGACGCTGCTGCCTCGGCAGCCACCTCTGAGACTCCTAGCAGCACAGCACCTGTTAGACTGATCAAGTCTGCAGGGAAGACAGAATCTGGGGTCACCTGGGGCCCACTTCTTCTCTAGCTATCATGGCTTTATGAATGCTAGGAAAGGAACCTCGGCTCTCAGGGTGGTAGAAGGCCTGAGAGACAAAGCCTAGTCCTGCCTGCCTCTTCTTCAGCAGCTGGACTCTGAGCAGAGAAGGGTCCCAAACAATGACATGCACCAAAAAGAGGGTGAAAGAAATATCAGGTTAAGATGAAGTGAGATAAGACAGAAAAATACACAGAAAGGATCAGCTTTCTACACATGCAGAAAATAAATAATCCTGGAGAAAAGAAAGCGAGGGGAGGCAGAGGTGCCCTTCCAAAGAAGAGCAGCTGTATTACATCGAATCCTTGCAGCCGGCCCACGTTCATCATGTCGTTGCAGCGCTTGGGGACTATGCACATGACCTCCACGGCTTTCTGCAGCGGGGAGAAGGCAGAGTGGACGTTCAGGTTCCCCGTGGGGAGATCAGTGTCCACCCTCCCCGACGCCTCCACATTCAGATCCTCTCCCTCTGGCCTCTAGCGCACAGACCCCCTACCACACACACTTAGGAGACTGTTCCCGCAACTGGGGCCCTGCTAGGGCAGAACCCAGTGTGAGGAGACTCCAGGACCTGGGGATGAGCGAGGTGATGGCACAGCAGGATGCACAGTACCTCTAACTCTGATGTGTCCAGGCTGGCTTTCTTGGAGTACTTGAGGAAATCCTGTAAAGGAGTGGAGAGAAGGGCGTGAGGGTGACGGTGCAGCCTCTGTGACAGCTCCCGTTTTGTCAGGCCCTGGGCTCAGTGCAACACTGTACTTTCTTATCTCATTTTCAGAGACAAGAAGAAGGGATTCTGGTGGCCAAGGCGGACCAAATCTAAGGGTTCCTGCTCTTCTCCAAGATGAGCTTTTGTCCACTTCGGCTCGTATGATTTATGTGGCATTGCCTTGAATTGCAGTTAATTGCTTACATTGGTTTAGGGCCACTGCTGAGCCACCTGAGCCCAGCAGAGGAACAGGCCAGAGGAAAGCTGGCAGCGTGGGGCAGGGAAACAAGTTCACTTTTACTAATATTTTGGGGCAAATGAAAACTTGAGACAAGAGTATGAGATGTCTTACAAGACTGAGTGAGGTGGCTTGACATTTCTTACAAAATTCATTCCCCGGCTGCCAAGCCCACCCTTCCCCCAACCACTCCTGCCCGGGACTGTCCCTGTGCCTCACCTTTAGCAGCAGCTGGTATTTCATAATTCTCTGCACTGGTTTGATCAACAGGTCTGTGAGCTGCAACCTGTGGCCAAGGCGCTGCTTTAAGTCCTGGGGTGGACAGAGAGAAAAATGATCTCAGGTGTTTCTTGTCACAAGATTTTTTTAGTTCTTCTGATAGTTAGAAAGGCTACCTACAACACTGTTAATGGAACATTAAGAAAACCCAGTCACTTTGCATTAAATCCTACTAGTGCTATGTCATATCTCAGGATTTCCAGTTTTTGCGCTTAAACCTTTTTGAGCTGTTTTCCAAATAAGCATTTTATATTTGTTAAAATGCTTACTTAACACTGCTTTTATTCATACAAACATATGTCATACTTAAATTTTTAGGCAAAAAGTTTAGGAATTATTGTAAAACTATAACGAGCCTTAAGTTTAGATTGGTAAGAACTCTTATTTTTAATGACAATTCTAGTCTTCTGAATGGTGAGGGTATGACCATAAACTAATTTATACTTGTTCTCTGATTTCTAAAAAAGAAATATACTGATAATTCTTACCACTCATGCTGAGTTTTTGAGGGCTACTTTAGTTTTTAGAAACTGAAATGTAACAAAGATTCATAAATTCTGTTTCAGGTACTGGTTCTTACCTCAAAAAAGGTATCAATGTATTCTGAGACAATGTGCTCCGACTTTGGTTTATTTTGACAATAGACTATGTACATGTGCAACCTTCTCTCCTAGGAATGAAGAAGGCAAACAAAGGGGCTTAAACAGTAACAGTGGTGTTCAACAGGGTACAAGAACAACGTGCATTTCCATGAACTCATAAAGGGTATCGCCCTCACACTAAGCTACAGCGCTGAGGCAGAACAGCAGCTTCTGGATGCATGACTGACCGAGGCAGGGACCCCTCAGGTCCGGGGCTGGCAAACGTGGACAAAAGGACACACTTCTTAACACTGGACAGGGCACCACTGCTGCCCCTGCATGGCCTCGCAGCATCCCGGTAGCCGGCTTGTCCTCAGGAGGTTAAGAAAAGGTAGCGCACCCCAAATCCTGGGAGTGTGGCATGCAGACTCCTTGGGCTCTCAGGCGTGTCAGTGGTTTTGCTCTATTTTCACAGCAGCACTGTCACTCGCCTCTTTCCCGGCACTGACGCCTGTGCTCGTGAGCAAGGCCAGTGGTGGGGGAAACTGCCAGCACGGTAGCAAGTATTCCTCATTGCCACAGATTTGCAGTGAAGAAAACCCAGCTTCGGCTCAGAATGTCCTTAAGGAGTAAATGTTTCTTGTCTAATTAAAAGCCCACCATGGAGTGCACATCTTTTGAAACTTGTCACAACAAGATAGAAGCCTGCACCATGCCTCTGCTTTGTGGGAAGGCACCGTGCGGTGGCACCGCCAGACGAGCCAAAGGCTGGCCATGCATTGCCAAGTTTCCTTGAAAGAATGATGGACACAGACTATACTTATCTACACTTGGCTGTCAGCTAGACATTTTAACATGGATGAAATAAGCCTGTCATTTCAAGGCAAACAGCTGGCAGTGCACGTGAATAATGAGAACTCCAGCAGTCAAGGAAAGTCAGAGTTTTGGGAAACATGTGTCTACCACTTTGAACCTGACAATGCTCAGGCTTTCCTGAAGAGACCGGTAGTGACAGTAGAAAGCAAACACCTGTACGCTGGATTATGAAATGAGTATCTGCGTGGCCTGCCTTTGCCAGAGGCTCCTTTCAGCTGCCCTGTGTCCAGGGAAAGCACCTGTGGACACAGCAGGGCAGCCCCGCAGAGCTCTGGGCAGCGAGGAGCAGGCTGGACAACAGGGCTCCAGATTCCAGGCTGCACCGACCCTGAGGCAGCTACTGCTTAAGCCAGCCTCCGAGGATGAGACACAAGAGGGGATTAATGCGCAGCTCTCTGAAATGGTCCAGCACGCTTTTATTCTTCCCATCTACAAGTGATCTCTCCTTTAACCTACTAAGTAAGACAATATCAGAATGCAACATAATACTGCTGTACTCACGTGCTTAACAAAAAGGGAGCCTAGTTTTTCTGGATCTTCAAGGCACTTCTCTAACTCTCCTAAAAAAAAGCTGGGAAGAGGCAAAAGTATCAGAACCCTTTCCAGTTTGGTGTTCTGATTCAGATTTAGGTTCACATTTTCTAAACAGTCTATTTAGATACAGGCACCTGGGACGAGCTCAGCACACACCAACAAGTATAAAGCACACAGAAAGCATTTCGTTAGGACCTGAAGAGAACACAGACATAGTTGAGAAAGGCAAGGCAGAAACGAGAGCACGGCAGATGGCAAGCTGCCCTTCCGGAGGTTGGCACCTGCCAGGACCATTTCTTTGATTTTTTTATAAAAAAATTTTAATGTATTTGGTTGTTGTAGGGTCTCACTGTATAGCTGGGACTCATGGTGATCCTCCTACTTTCAGCCTCCATGGTGCTAGGTTGTGGGCATGCACCACCATGCCCGGTCTTGGTGGCCGGCTCAGCCTGTGCTGGGGGCAGGGTTGGCACAGTATATGGTGCTGGGGATTGAACCCCAGTCTCTGTGCTTGCCTACGCTTGCCTAAGCAGGCACGTTAGTCCACGGAGCTATCTCGCCAGTCCTATTACCATTTCCTATTGCCACTTGTTTTTTTTTTTTTTTTTTT
>NDGN011401659.1:0-10506 GCA_002564285.1 Tympanoctomys barrerae | reverse complement strand
AAGAGTATTTAGCTTTGCTTATTCTGGAGTAGAAAAAAACGTGTTGGAAAATAAAATTGAAAGAGAACATGTTAAAAAGTTTTGCTTGCATTGTCAACATAATATTTCCTTTCACTCTTAATGTTTATTATAGATTTAAGCCTATTTGACTTCAGTGGCTCCTATTGAACAGTAAAGGTACTTATGTTTTCTTTTGCATGTATAGACACCTGAGCTAGAGCTTCCCTCCCCTGTCACCCCATAGTTCCTTTGCTATTCCTCTTCCAGTGTCTCTTCTCATTCTCACTGCTTTCTGAAGCAGTTCTGGAAGGTTCTCTTTCATGGGTGCCTTTACAAGGTGTGATCAAAAATGTGGTGAGGGCTGCTGAAGAGAGCCATCCATTGGAAAAGCAGGCTCATAAAAATACTTAAGGTATTGTAATCCACCTTACTTACTGGATCTGACATTGTATGACTTCTGACTCTGCTCCAAAGTCAAAATGATCATGAAAGTTAAACATTTTGGATCAATTCAGGTATCAAGGCAGCCATAACAGTGCAAAGAAAGACACACACAAAAACAACTTCCAGAACTGCTTCAGAAAGTGGCAAAAATGGGACGTGTGTTGAAGCAGGGGATGTATTTTGAGGATTAATGGTAATGCATCTTTCACTATAATAAATTTTTATTGAATTATACACCATCCTTTTTTTTTATCACACCCAGGATGTACTTTTTGATCCCTATCACCTTCCCCAATGCCTATTGTTAAAATTGCTTTTCTCCCTAATCTTCCCTCTTCCTATTGTTAAAATTCACTCTTCTTAATCTTCTAGGATACAAGGAAGATGAAAGGAAAACCACATGCTCATCTAGAGAAAAGGGAGCCAAAGAGACCCAGGAAGGGGAAGCAGTTTATCTAAGCAACATATTGCATGGCAGTGGAAAGGTGGCCTCTTGGGTTTGAACTGTACCTCTGTCATTATCAGCTGTGTGACCTTGAACAAATTGCTTCCCCTCTCTGAGCCTCAAATAAGAAATAAAATAATACCTGTCCTTGTATATTCTTATAACTATTACATGAGTTTTCTGCAAAGTGCCGGAAATAGTGTCAGCTCTATAATGCTTTCAATGAACATCAAGTTTATTATTAGGCTCAGGCTGCTCTTAGCTTGTTCTGGAGGACTGGGGTGGATCATATTTGTCGACATCACAGTCCTAAATGTTGGGCCAGCACTGCTCCCTTAATACACAGTTACTTTAGGTGGGAACTGTTAGTTATGTATAGTGGTTGGACATTCCTTTTAGATCTTTTATTTTATGTGGGCATCACAACAATGTCAGACTGCAAACAGGGCCTTTATGACGGAACCCATTTTAACAATGGTAAAACAGAGATGCAAAGGCCTCAAGGAAAAGCCACAGAGAGTTGAGACTTCAGTGTATTGACTGAAGATGATTCAGTTCTTTTAGACTGAGACTCATACTACTTGGAAATCTTACCCTTGGGCCCACCCAACACCAGCACACTGTGTGTGTTGTCACCCCTATCATAAAGCTCCTCCTGTGCCCCATCCTGCAATTCATCTGTATGCACATCATCTTGTTAAGCTCTTGGAACAACCCAGCAGAGTGGACATTCTTGTTCCCTTTTGACCCACAAACAAGCCAAGGCCCAGGGCCACACAGGGACAGAACAAAAAATCTCTGCTCAAATGAGACCTGGGTGCTGACAAAACCCAGGTTCTATATCACCACTCTTAAAAGTGGATGAAGCCCTGAAAAGCACAAGACCTGGTTCTTGCCTTAAAGTGCTTCGTCATCCACCTGGGGAAGATGACCCAACCAGGATGTCAGCACCAGGAGTCAGACCAGGCTGCCTGATGTGGGAGCCTAAATTTAGAGGCCATGTGCCCTTCCAATTAGTCTAAAGTAATAATATTAAAATACTTAGTGGTATTAAACTACTAAAATAATAACACTGAAATAAATCATCACATACCTACTAAGCATCTAAGTGCTGATCCCAGACTTAGAGTAGTCACAGGTGGATTCATAGATTATTCATGCACTAATAGGTAGGATGACATGTGTTGAGCATCTGCTAAGGCCAAGTACCTGTCTGGACACTGTGGTGACATAAGTCACATCTTGCTGGCTAGTTTTACAAAATGATTGGGAAGGAGAGACAGCATTAGGTAATAAATAAAGTAGTAATGAAAGGTTAAGTTAATAGTTGGGTAAAGCATTGATGAACTTCATAGAGGCAAGAGAGACTTTGGAATCTCTGCCCTCAAAACACTCAAGACCTTTCAGAGGAAAGAAGACTCACAAATCACCAACAGATAACCTCAAGACAGAAGGAACCAATGTCAACCACTGCAGTAAAGCCATCAGTAAGTTTGCCACTGAGGGCTGGGAGCAAACCACGGTTCCAGAAAGGTTAGTGAAATTTGGAAAGTTAGAGTGTTTCCTACAGCCCCCAGGCCTTAAGCTAGTCCATCTGTGGCTCAGAGCCAGGCTTGAATATTATTTTCCAGAGTTTAAAATGAAAAATAAAATAATAGTGATAAAGTACAACAAGATAAAGGAGGAAAATGTTCTTCATGTCCCATTGCCTTCCTCTGCCATTCCCACCTCCACAAATTCTTCATCTTACCACTCACCCCTTTCCTGGATTGCCTGTTCCATAGTCCCCATTTTGGATGGAAATTGAGGCAAAGAAAAAATTGTGAGGACATGTTCTCTTCTCCCTGTTCGCCCTACCCTAAATCACTTTTGACCCCAGTGTAAGGAGACAATATTGAAAATACTCAAAAATAACCCCACTAAAAACATGAATCAAAGAGTCACGGCTCATGGTCATGTTTTTAAAATTGCTTAGTTGCATGCAAGTCCCTTTAGTGCTCGAAGGACTTTAATAAAATTGATTTTCTGAGTATAGCCTTTTAGCAGCTACTGTATAAGCTTGAAATATGAACCCTTCATTGTTGAAAGTGTTTCATTTTTGCCCTGTTACTAATGATGAAGGGAGAGTGTGGGTTTGGAATTCTCCATGGCTGACATTCTCATAATTAAATAGTGTTAATAATAAAGCTTTGCAGATTTTAAACAAACTGGCACAGAGGTGGAACAGTTTGCTGTATTTCATTTAGAGACCACAGCAATTAGCCCTTAATGAATAGTACACAGCGATGTATCAGGGAGTTATTTCTACACATCGTTTATTGGCCAGATCACAAAAGGCGACATTTTCATTCTACTGATTGAAAATGATTCTCAGGATTTCTTCTGAAGGCCTCTTAAGTAATTGCATGGTGAAACTTAAATAAATAACAATACAGTGAGGGACATTAATTGCTTTAATATCTGCAATCTAATTTCAACAAAGCTTAACACACTAAATCCTGTAGATCTCCAACTATACAACTAACGGATCCAAAATAGAAGACTCATCATAGTTGATCTATTTAAATGCTGATGTTTTTATTTTATAATTTTAAGACAGAGTTGCTCCCAGGCATACTGTTACTCCTGTCTGTAAACTGGTGAGGGAATATTTTTATAGAGGTCTCTAGGGTGAAGTGACTGTGCAGTTGTTGCCAAAGGAAAATGACAATGCTTATCCTGAAGGTGAGACAAGAGAAAGCGACTCAACTGTCAAGGTCATGAAGACAAAGAAACACTGCCTTCATGGTCTGCCTTGCCCAAAGCTTTTATAGAGAAGGGTAAATTATTTTTCTAAAAGGTAGGGGAGTTCTAGAACTGGTTTTACATAATTGAAAATACTATTTCTTTTCTTTGTTTTTAAACCACAAAAGGGATTGAACTCAGGACCATGACTTACATTGGGCATGTTACATTGAGCCACATCATCCAGCTTACCCGTTTATTTATTTTCAGATTTGAAATAAGGTTTGCTACATTGTGCAGGCTGACCTCAAATGTGTTCCTCCTGCCTCAGACCTCCAAGTAACTGGGAGTTCTTGACCTGTGCCACCCTACCTGACCTTTGAGGTTCAGTGTTCTTATCTATAAGCTACATGGGGAAAGGAAAGGAAGAAAATAGACTTATCTAGACAAATCCTAAAATCACCTGGGTTCTGTGAAATATACACTTCCCCAATTTCCACAGTGTAAACTATGAATTGGGATTTTAAAGGAAATGGCTAAAGAATCCTTCCCTTTGTGAAAACACACTAGGTGACTGAGAATCCAGTACGTTTGATAAATATGTACGAGCTGTAGGTTCTTAGTTCGACACCTGTGGACACAAGAGCTATACTCTGAAGCAGAGAATTGTGGAAGAAGGCATTTGGGGGGTAGTCTCTTCAGAAAAATCTCAGCCCCTACCCTAGGAAATGCTTCCCGTGGTGAGAAATCAGCACCGAGGAGTAGCCATTCAGCTGAATATTGACAAAGGTGGCTAAGGTTAATGACAGGTCTGAGGAAGGTATGTTTTAACAAAGGCTGAGTGGAAAGTGAACTGAGGACAGAGAGGTGGTAGGGGCAGGGGCCCCCCAGGGAGATAGTTGCTCAGTAGGATGTGGTACAAGGCATATGGACAAAGGATCAGAACTGCTCTCTGCTCTGCACTATAAAACCCTGTGTGATGTTGGCAGGCCTTCTCTTTCCTGGTCAGCTTCCCCAGCTAGATTACGAGCAGTTGAACTTAATGGTCTGATTTTTCAGCTCACAGGGCTGGCAACTCTGCCACGGGCTAGTCCTGACCTTGACTTTGGGGCCTAACCTAACTCTGCCTTCAGCAAGGGCTGGGTAAAGAACATTTATTTGAACTCGAAGATGGAGATAACTGGAGGGAGTCAATATTAAATTTACTTGTACGATTGTTAAGAATTAGAGTCTTAATACCTGGGAAATAAATTAGTGTTTATTTTTAAATATATTGGTTGTCCTAAATGTAAAAAGATAAGAATAGCCTCACATAAATGCCTGTGATCAGAAAACAATCTATTTTTAAAATATTTATTCTTTTATTACCACTTAACCTTTTCCCCAGCTCTTCTACAAGCTCATTTAAAGGACCTGGATGCTGTAACCCAGAATAGTACCTGCCAAACTGCTTGTCCCATGGCAGGTGCTCAAAACATGTTAAGTGGACTAAAAAATACATTCATTTCTTAACACTTCATTATGCCAAGTATTTTTCTGTCATGTTATCACTTCATCTGCACAGTAACCTTAGAAGTAGAATTATTGAAGGGCCAAATAGCCCAGTAGATTAAAGCTCCTGCAAGCAGAGGTGGGGCCAAGGGGTTTGATCCCCCTATGCTGTGCCAGCCCTACCCCTGCGATGCACTGAGATAGCAATTGAGACTGTGCCTGGTGGTACCTGCCTGTAATCCCAGCTCTTAGGAGGCTGTAATCCCAGCTTTTGGGATCACTACAAGTCCAATCTAATGATGAGAACCCTGAACACCCTACAGACCCCTCCCTAAAATAGAATTATTGAGATTATTAATGAGATTATTGCTCTATTCTTCAAATGAGCAAATTGAGTCCAAGAAAACCTAAGTAACTTCCAGGTGTTGTATCCACAGTAAGTGGTGGAGCTGGAAATTAAATGTAGGCACACTGAATGCTCCACACACGCTCATAGTCACTGGGTGTTCTGTTTCTCATTCTACAACCAGCCCTATAGTTGGTAATCCGTTCAGAAAGCCATAAAACTTTGGGCTTCTTTTCTCAAGTTTGCTGCATCCAGAAGGGAAGATCTATACCCCACTCTATACTCCAAAGTAAAGTATCTTTTCTTGTCTGTGAAATTTATCTAGAAACATCTTTGGGTAAGGAACAGCAATTATGGTTATTTGCTATAAGACCAGGGACAGATCAAATGAAAAGGGCAGCAGCCAAGGAATCAAAGGCACACATTCAGTGTCAGTCAATGTCAGCTCCAACACAACATGGACTGGTAATTCTATGTTGCAGACAGAAAAGCTAAAGCTACAGATGCATGAGATTGGCCAAAGGTCCAGAGGCCAACCTCAGCCAGGGCTCATGTGTGAATCCTCTGCTTGATGGCTGGTTAAGCCGACCACTTGGTTTAAAACCAGGGAAGAAATATTTCTGTCTGTGCTGCTTGTCCTTTCACCATTCATTGGCTGAAATTCTATCCCCTAATCTGGTGGTAGTTCGAGGTGGGGCCTTTAAGAATTAAACAATCGTGAGAGTGAAGCCCTTCAAAGAAATCCAATAGATTTGTTCCTCCTTCTCTCTCTGCCCTGCAAGAGTGTGAGAAGACAGTCTTCTGTGAAGCAAGAAATGAGTTTTTCCAGGCAGCAGACCTGCCAGCCTCCAGGCCTTGGACTGTCAACCTCCAGAAATATGAGCAATAAATGTTTGTTGTTTAAGTACCCCAGTCTATGGTAATTGGTTATAGCAACTCTGAACTGACTGAAACAACGCCTATAGGTATCTTTGGAGTCTAAGCACAATGCTAGCACAAGTATTGTGTCACTAACTTAGTGTTAACATTCTTTTCACTGTATGGTCTGTCTGTAGATAATAAGGTGAGAAAAGATGTTTTCTATTTTTGAAAGAAGAAAACTACTCAAGTTTAACTAGATAATTAATTAATTCACAAGTGGATCTGAAGTGGGAGCGATTATTAAACAATGACTCATGATAAAGAATAAGCCCTAAGGTAAGCGATGATCAAGGAGATGAGTCGTTTTAGTTTAGAGCCCTATTACAATTCTATTTCATTATAAATAAGCTGACACCCGAAGCAAGCGATTAACCCCAAAGCCGCTGGCTGTTCATTAGCTAAGGAATAATTTTACATTCATTATTATTCATGTTGGCTAAATTTCCATTAAAACCAATTTAGTAAACTGGCCCTCCATGGGCTTGAAATTAATGGGAAGAAGAGAAGGCAAAGAGGGGACAAACCAGAGGCCATCACATAAGCATCTAGGGATGGGAAGCTCAGGGGGCAGATTGCCACTCTAATTAAACATAATGTCTCAATTCACTTTCAAAATTAGGCTCCCGAAAACGCCTTGGAAATTGTTCCCTGACCAGAGTAGCTCATTCAGGAAGAGAGCGATTCTGTAGCTGGGATTTCTAATGGGTGGAGGAGCAGCAGGCTTTCTCCTATGGGCCTTCCCATACCACTCTCTGTGTGTTGAGAAGTCTCCAGTGGAGAAGAGAATGTGTGAGAGACTGAGATAGTCACTCAGGGACCTGAGTGTGGCTTCACTATATTCTCCTTTGGGCCATTATTCAGGCACCAGGACTTTTATTTAACGTATAAATGTGACTTCAATATCAAGGACTCCATTAGCATACTTAGCCCAAGTCATGGGCTAAAACCTTGCACAAACTTGTTTAACTGTCCTAATTGCTCAGATGAGGTAAATTCTATCATCCCCATTTCATAGATGAGGAAGCTGAGACGCATCAAGGACATGGGTGATTGATACTATATTTACCTGCTATCTACTTCTGGATAAAATGACTCACTGATTTTTTTTTTTCCACAGAATAAGACAGCTGGTGAGTTCTTAATGGGATACAATACTGGAAAGGCGAGTGAAGAACCATTTGGGGGGAGTCTTTGAAGACAGGCTGAAGGTTTGAATTGACTCTTTTGAGGCTCCCATAGTGAAATACTCAGTGTCCTGAATGTCCATGAATAGAATTTATAACAGGGCCAGACGAATAGCTCAGTGGGTTAAAGTGCCTGCAAAGCAGGCACAGCAGCTGGGGTTTGATCCCTGGGCTTGCCTTGCAGGACCTGTCCGTGGGGGTGCTTGTAGATGGCAATTGAGACCGGGCACGGTGGCACACACCTGTAATCCCAGCTCTTGGGAGGCTGTAAACAGGAGGATCACTACAAATCCGATCAAGTAGTGAGATCCTAAACATCCTGTAGACCCTTCCCTAAAATACAAAAAAAAAAAAAAAAAAAAATTAGGACAATAGTTATTAGTTATGTGTAGTTTACCTTAGGGCTTTTTATAAATAAATTTAGCTTTTATATATAATCATGTAATAATGATGACAAACTCACTTAATAACACAAACATATAATGATACTTCAAACTGGGCACTGCTTGAAGTGCTTTGTATTTTACTCCTCCAGTTCTTCACAGTACTGTGCCAGGCCCTGCTATTGTTTGCTGGCAAAGGAGGAAACTGAGGCAAACAGAGCTTATCTATACTAGATCTCTTAACCAGCAGGTGGCAGAAGAGGGAATTACAAGCCAGGTACTCATGTCCAGACTCTGCTCTTTTAAAAACTGGGCCAAGTGGCAGCAGGAAGGGAGGTTGGGCTTTGGCAGCAGGTAGGAAGGTCAGTGTACTGTCAGTGTCAGTGTACTGTCAGTGATTCTCCGGTGATCCTGCTCCGAAGCCAGCTCCTAGCCAGGAAGGGTGTGTTGGAAGCAAAGCTGCCCTTCCTAGGCCATGGGGCAAGGCGCCCAGCACATCTCAAGGATCGGGTGCACACACTTGAAGTGAGCCTAGCCCTGACACCCCAAATCGCTTTGTAGAAATGGAAGTTGTTCATGTTCTGGGCCAGGCCTTGTGTACCACCAAGTCTGGCTGCTTCTGAACAGGGCTGAAGAAATCATAGGGGTGGAAGAGGGCTTGGGCAGCTCCCATGCAGGCAGCAGGATACATCCACTGGGGGTGTAATCATGGCGCCCCTAAATCTACAAGAGCTCTTTCTTGAAGGCTCAAGCATCAGCCGCCCCTGGAGCTGGCTTGAAGTTGTGGCTCCATGTCCCAACAGTGGATGCTTTGTCTCTACTCAAAGCCAGATGGCAGGTGAGTTTCCCTCCCTGAGTCACTGTCACCAGAGGTGCCAACTCCCACCCCCTTACCACTGAAGCAGAGATGGTGTTGGAGGACACTCCATTAGTCCTGTGGGTGTCCTTTAAGTGTCTAAGCCCTGAGCCAGAGGAGCTGAATGGCCCCTAGCCCAGACTGCCAATACAAGGACCTCAAAGCAAATGCTGCTTTCCATCTTCTCACCAGATGCCCTTAGACAAGCTCTGGAACTGTCCTGTGACAATTTACCTGCTCTGAAAGGGAACCAGGGACAGCAGACACAACTCATAGTGATGTTGGACTGATTCATGAGATAAGGCACAGAAAATGTTCAACCCCCTAGCAAATGGGTACATGTTAAAAACCAGGCAGATAATGGTTTGATTGTCAACATATGAATACAAGTTCAACTTTGATGACTGAGATCTGGACTCTGGAAATTGGCAACCCTGGCATACACAGCCTCCGCCCATGCCCACATTGAGTTCTACATCAGGTAGCCATGGTGACCTCCCAGACCTGGGGCCCTCTGCCCTTTAGGAGCCTGATTTTCCCTTTCTGGCCTCCACAAGCCTTCATTTTTTGCTTCTTTACCTAATGGGAGGCCATGAGGGATGATCTTTTGGGGGAAGGAAAGGGGGGGCATCCTTAGAAAGGCATCTTGAAATGCTGCCTTTGTGGTACAAAGAGAAGGCCATAGGCACTCTCTCAATGACACATGCACAAAAGCTCTTGTTGTGGACACAAATAAGAAAAGTTGAACCCCTCACCCGGTGTAATTCACTTCATTTATTGACCAGAATTCTCTCCCGCAACCCCTGATTCCTTTGCATTTGCCAGCGGTTCGGAGACCCTTGGCATTCAATGTGATTTGTAATGTAAATTATATAATTGTACTTTCACATATTTTAACATCAAATGAAATGATTGACTACAGAATCAGAGCTGTCTACAGGTGGGGGTCAATTACCATCTGAATAATCACAGTGCCACACAAGAATAGCATAGCTGCTGAGCGTGACATATTTTTATCTCTATGCATTTCAATGAAGTCAGGCTGGTACATAAAAGGTTATCACCTAGGAAACATATTTTCCTAAGCACAAGTTAAACATGCAAGTGAGATCAGCAAAGATATTCAATTTAGCCAGTCAACCCTAACCTATTAATATTTTAACAAAATCCAGTGAGGATAATTTTTTTCTTTGATCCCATTTCATGTGAGCAGCCTAGAAAGGGAAGAAAAATTAAAAACAAAATAGTCAAGCATACAGAATGAGGTTATGTATTAAGTGGGCTATTTAATGTTTCTGGCATTTCATAGCCCAGGGGAAAGTGTGGATGGATTTAACAATCAAGAGCTGTGTTCCCTTGGCCACAAAGTTCGAGAAACATAAAATAATCTATACTTCCAACCTGACAAATCGTACCTGACACCCAGCTTCATCTCACCGGGACTTCCGAGATCAGCATTAATCATATGTTACAGGGAGTAAAAAGAAAAGTAAATCATGCCACACTGAAAGGGAGATGGAAGGTCTTCGGGCAAGGATTTTAATCAATAATATGTGGAATGATAACCAGAAGCTATTGTTTTAATCTTCTGATATGAAAAGAAATGAATGCAAAACACAAAGCTACCAGGAGCAGAAGAACCATCCGTGATACCTTGTAAGACCCAAGAACAGTTGCACAGCTTAACTTTTTTTTTTTTTTTTGGATTCATG
>NDGN011401632.1:0-10880 GCA_002564285.1 Tympanoctomys barrerae | reverse complement strand
CATTTTTATTGTCATTTCATAATTAAGAAAAGAAATCTATGTGGATACAGATGTAAGTAAACAGTAAGTTATGGGGAATACTTTGTACAAAAAACTCCATTTTAAAAGTCAAAATTGAAAGCAAATGTACAGTGTCCACAAACCTATATGCAATGCATTCAAAGACTTTCAAAATTATGAGAAAGCAAAGCATTTAAATGTCAGAATTTAACAACACAGAATAAAAATACACACAGATCTCATTAAAAATCCACAAGAAGGAGTCTGGGTGTGGTGACGCACACCTGTAATCCCAGAACTGGAGAAGCTGAAAACTGGAGGATGGGTGTGAGTCTGAGCTGTGTAGTCAGACCCTATACCAAATACATTAAGAAAAAAAAAAAAAATCTACAAGGAGACAACAGGCAAAACTTATGAAGAAGTTACCAGTGGCTGTGTCTGGGGTCCAGATATCCTTCTTCCATTGATATCTGAGGAAGCAGAGAATCAGAGGGCCAGCTGGGGTTTCTGGATACACATCTGGCCTCAATTTTGATTCTTGGGAACCTGAGTAGTTGAAGCAAGAGGACCAGGAAAATGAGGCAGGAACCAACGCCATCTATCTTAAAGCACATTAAAATTTACAAGTGCTGACAAACACCGGGAAACGTCAAAATGTACTATACCGTTCAAGATAACAGAAAAAAACGAAAGAGACCAAGAAAAAGCAGACAAAACTGATAACAATTGGTTATTACCATTTAATAATATCAAAACCCACATCAGATATAAGTGTTTTGCTCTTTGGCTTTGGGGTTTTCTTTTTCGTGCACTCTTCTTGAACTGGAAACCACAGATTTTAGTCTCTAATTTATTCAGAAATACAAATTCAGATCATAGGCAGCACACATTCAGACCTCTCTTTGCCTGGTTTAACTTTCACAAACAGTCATGATTTTCCCTCTCCTGTGAGAAGCAGACTTCTGAAGGCAGACCATAGACAAAGAACAAGAACACAAAATATCAGGAGAAAATTCACTGTGTTGTATCAGTGTCCCTGTGGTCTTTCAAGAAGTGATTCTGCAATACTTTCCAAATTCACAGCAGGCACAGTATAAAAACGTCAGCTCATCAAAGACAGCTCAAGAGAGAGTTTCACCTTTAGAAACACTGCAAACCAAAATTTGAGAGTTTGTACACCTGCAAATAATAAACTTCAAAGGCAATCCGAAACTATCTCAGCATTTATCATTTGGGTGAATACGTATGTTGGTTGCCGTGTGCATCTGTGTGTGGTTTTAATGATCAATCAACCAGCTATAGTTTAGTCTTATTTCAGCATTGGCTATTTGGAGAGTGCCCTAGAACTCTTTTACACGTGATCTTCATAAAGTTTATAGCAGTTCATGATTAGAAGGATACTTCCCAGGTTTATCTACCTCCACTTCTTATCTCATGCAACTGCTGCAGAATCTCTGTTCGGCAGTATCTGGCGAGTCATTTCATTAACAGGAAGCTCCTTAGCTTCCAAGGCCAGCCAGGAAGTCTTTGGGCAAGTCACATGCTACAAATTCTCTTTTCTAGGTAGTTTCAATAATGTTGACTGAAAGTAACCAGATGGAATCTGTCAAACACAAAGAGATGTATCAAGCTGAGGAAGATAGAGAAGTGATGAGCTACTTTTCTTCCTCCTCCTCCTCACAACTCTTTATTTCAAAGAACCTTTACAACTCCTTTCACTAGTTACAGAGAACACTACAGTTTAGTCATTCTGTCACGAAAGGATGACATCTAAAATACAGAATACAGTGAAACCAATACAAGCATCCCCTTGTGGGTATTTCCATTTTCAGACACAGAGAACACACTGCAATGAAATAAAGCCTATGGTTTGACATAATGACCATTTCAAACAGATCTCACTTCCAAAGTAGCAATGAGATAGAAAATTAGACAAATTAAAGGCCTCAGATTCACTGGCTCTTGAAAAAAAATGTACTAAAATGTGCTTTTGAAAAAAAAAAAAAAAAAAACAACAACTACCAGTAGTTTGTCAAAAATGTGTTGACCAGGGCCGGCCAGATAGCTCAGAGGATTAAAGCGCCTGCTTAGGTAGACACAGGGACCCGGGTTTGATCTCCGGTGTGCTGTGCCTGCCCCAAGCCCGGGGTGCACTGAGATAGTGATAAAGACTGGGAATGGTGGTGCACACCTGTAATCCCAGCACTTGGGAGGCTGAAAACAAGACAGTCACTATGAGTCCGATCTGTGTCGTGAGACCCTGTAGACCCTGTCCTAAATACATTAAAAAATAAAAAGTGTTGTCCAGGAGCATTCCCAGATGAACCAGATCCATATGCTGAGACCTGGCTCAGCATTATAAATACATGCCACTCAGGCACTTCTGAGGCACAGTGAATACTGAGAATTGATATCTTACCCAATGCTTGCTAAACTACTGCATTAAACACAAATAGACATATGCCCACATGCACCAACACGCACTCCATCTCCTGGTTGTCCAAAAAGGTAGAAGCAAAGTGATGAGCAAACCAACGACTGAGACTAGAATGGGCCAACGGTAATCACATCTTTTTATTCCAGTTCAAACTTGTCCTTTGAAGAAGAGGATGCTATTTTTTTTTTTTCCTTTTTGGATTTAGTACAGGGTCTACAGGATCTCAGGACACAGATCAGACTCATAGTGATTCTCCTGTTTTCAGTTTCCCAAGCACTGGGATTACAGGTGTGCGCCACCACGTCCAGTCTCAATCACCATCTCAGCACACCCCGGAGGCAGGGCCAGCACAGCTTGTGGTGCATGGGATCCAAACCCAGCCCCTGTGCTTTGCCTAAGCAGGTGCTTTAGTCTGCTGAGCCATCTGTCCAGCCCAGGATACTATTTTAACTGTGGTAGAATGAAGAGAGAGACATCAGATAGCACTGAATCTGGGAAAATAAATCACCTAAAGGGCTTATTCACCCACACTTGATCCTTTGAAGTAGGTGGTAAGAAAAATGGAGAAACTATTTGACCTGGAGGATACTGTCAAGAGAGAAGGGAGGAAAGAGAGAGGAAGGGAGGTAGAAGGAAACTTCAACCAATACAAAGCGGAATCCCCAGATGGTACAAGGCAGACCAGTGGACCCAGCTGGGAGCTTTAGGACAGTTCTAACATGTCACTGTTTAATTTTCTTGTATCATTACTAAGCTTTACATGATGCCAAAACCATTCTTCCCAAAGAAGCAAGTTGAAAACCAGGATGGCTGCTAATATCCATATTTACTACACCAGGAACACCAAAAAGAAAATAAATAAATTGTTATTTTTATATTCCAGGTGAGAACTAAATTTATGCCCTCATATAATAAAAAAAATCAAATACGAATGTAAATTATGTTTCTATAATCCTTTCTGGGGCCTTTTGGGAGGTGATCCTAGTATAAAACACTACTCTTCATTCCAGTTCCAAATACAGATACAAACTGCAGACAAAACATCCTACCACAAAACTAAATCTGAAAATGCCCAGGACCAACCAATCCACAATAAAGAGGTTAAATGCCAAACTCCAAATGGCAAATGTAATAACCATGACCCTTGCTATGTGGTAAAAGATGAATCCAATTAATGTTACCCTAAAAAGAACTTAAGCAACTCCTCTCCTTCCTGTCCTAATTGCCTATTACGGGCCTCAAATCCAGCTGTGTGGTGGAGCCAGCAGTAGACACAAAAGCATTTTCTGACCAAGGTACTCAGTTCTTGACCCCAGCTGAACTCTATGAAGTATGCATTAATGGATTCCCAAGGCATTTAAAGAGGCCATAATCTGTCAAACATTTACAATTACAAGAGGATCAATAAAAATAGGATTGTTTAGTGGTTATTTTCCAGATTGCTCTATTCTTCTGATTAAAAGCAAGTCTATTAGTGGAAAGAAAGAGCACTGACCCAGAAAGTGACACTGCGCTCAATCATGAGCTGGAAGAGTCAGCCGAAGTTGATCAAGAAGACCCCCCACCCCGCTCTCCATCTTTCTCCACCAAACAACTCAGTGAACAAGCAAGTTGCTATGAAGGGCTATTTCAACACATCTTGTGGTCCAACCTCTTACTTATTTCCTCAGCTGACTATGCCACATGGCCCCTCATCACCCAGAGCCGCCCTGTGACATTTCAACCTCCCCCCTTGCCTAACTGGAAGAGTACATCCGTACAGCTGTTTGCACTCACATACACTGAATTTGCCCTGGAACATCAAATGAGCCAGCTTCCTGCCCCTCCCCTGCCTCCCTTTCCTCAGCTGTAGCCAACCCCAGTTCTCCAAGGGCCCAACCTAAGCACCACAGACAGCCCTGAGCTCCCCTCCTCCCAGCCAGCTGCCTCCCACATCCCTTTCTGCAAGTCTGTCCGTTGACACCTCGACATCCTGATGGGCCTCCAAACTGCCTGTTCTGTCTCATTCACAGAGAAAATTTAAAAACAAAGTAAAGCTGTCACTATTAATCAGTGCATTCCAATCTTCCTTGAGCCCCCAGTAGCAGCCATTACTGCTGTCATTTGTCCCTGCCCTCCTCCATTCTTCATCTCACCTCTTCCCTCATAAACACCCCACAGTTTGAACGTCCATCATGGAGAAGTCTGTTGGTGTCAGGCAAGAAGCTCCTCAAAGCTCCACCCTTTCCCATCCCCCTATTCTCTTTATTTTTCTTTTTGGGGGCTGAGGAGTGAACACAGGGCCTTTGCATTGAAATACATTCCCAGCTCTTTCTTTCATTTTTTTTATTATGAGAGAGGATCTTGCTAAGTCACTAAGTTGTTCAAGAGTGGCTCAAACTTGTGATCCTCCAGCCTCAGTCTCCCATAGTGCTGGGATTACAAGTGTGCACCACAAAATTTGCCTTGCTCTGCTCTCCCTTACCTCCCACCACTTAAATGACCTAGACCATTCTTCCAGATGTCTTTGGTAGCTTATATACCACACTCACTCTAAACCAGGCCTCTCAAACCTGGATGTGCATTGGAATCCCCATCTGGCTTTGCTGGCCTTTCTCAAATGCTGAGTCAAACTAATGGAGCCCCCCGAACATGTTAAATTTCAAAAGCTCCCCAACCCCAAGTGATTCATAAAATAAGCTAAGGTTAGCATTACTGGCCAAGATGAACTTTCCACTCCTACAGTTTTAAATACAAAATCAGAAGCTCTTTTTTCTTCTATGTTCTTACACATCTACATTTTAAAACCACCTCTCTAGATATTCCTTAGGCACTTCAAACTCAACAGATATCAAACTCATCTTTCTTCTTATGGGCTGAACAGTATCCACCAAAAATTCATATGTTGAAGTACTAATTTCTGCTATTTCAGAATATGACCATCTTTAGGGTTTTTGTGTGTGTGTGTTTGTTCTTTTTGATTTTTTCGTTTTTTTAATGTATTAGTTGCTGGGCCTGCCTAAACAGGTGATTTAGTCCACTGAGCTATCTGGCTGGCCCAGAATTTTACCATCTTTGGACACGGGTCCTTTGAGAAGATGAAATAAGGTCATCATGTTGGCCCTAATCCAATACAATTGATGTAACATAACGAGAAATCTGGACCCAGACTCATACAGAGAAAAGACCGTGTGAAAAGACAGAGATGTTCACCTACCAGACAAAGAGAGAGGCTTCAGGAAAAAAAATGCATTTTGCCAATAACCTGACCTCAGACTTCTGACCTCCAGAGCTGTCATGTAAGCCACCCCAACAATAACACTTTATGGTGTCTCTAGCAAATCGATATACTTCTCATGGCCCTGCCACTATTTATCTACCATTATTTCTCCCTTACCCTTGCCAACTACACCTTTTATATCACTAGGTTGTATCAATGTTTTCTTCTAAAAATCTTTCATAGAGGCCTTTTCTGTCTAAATCTATTGTCATGGCCTTAGTCTTAAGGCAATGCTTAATGATATGCCAACAAACATCTAGTTATTTCCTGTAAAGTGTTCCAGCACTGCATGATTTCACTCACATGAGGAATATGTAAACCTAGAACTTATGGAAGTAGAAAGCAGAATGAGGGTTACTGGGGGGCTTGGAGATTGGCGAGGTAGGGAACAGGGAGTTGTTGATTGAAACAGCATTTCAGATAGGAAGGAGGAAAAGATGTCGAGATCTATCACACAGTACAGTGACCACATGACTACAATTATCATATAATGTTTCAAAACACAACAGTAAGTTTTAAATATCTCGCCATTGAAGTAAGATAGGTAAAGGAGGCAATGGATATGTTAACTTCTTTGAGTCCATTATTTTACACTGTATACATATATCAATATGTATTTAAGCATACACATATGTAGACATGTATATCATATTGTCCACAATATTTGTGTATAATTCCATGTGGTCTCTGATTCCTGGACTCAGTGAGGGAAATAGGAGGGGAAGTTGGTGTTTTTCCCAGCCTTTTTCTGCATTTATTGAGATGATTATTTTTTCTTATTATTTATGATTAGCAAATTATAATTATACACAAATGTGGGGTATAGTATGATATACAACCCCAAAGAGGTGGCATTTACATTACGTGGTAACTAGGGACCCTAGGGGAGATCAGCAGAGCCCTTCCGCAACTCCTAGTCCACAGTACAATCAAAATGACAATAAATTATTGCTTTAAATTATTTGATTTTAGAATTTAAAACAGCAATAGTTAACTAGAATCCTGTGCTATGGACAGCACTCAGTAATATAATTGAGGATTTTTTTCCATTGGCTAAATTTTACAATGATGCTGATCAGAAGCATTTATATTTTTGCTAAAATGATGTCAAAGAACTGACATCTCACCTTTCTCTTCATTTCTATATGCTCCTTACAAATGTCTTTGTGAGAATAAAAATTGTTATAGCTGGAAATCATTTATTTGAAAATATTTTATATAAGTAACTTTTTTTTTTTTTTTTAAAAAAAAAAGGTATTCCAGACCCTTCCACCAGCAACCCTTTCTCTTGGCTGTATGTACAGTAACCTTCCTGAAACACACGGTGAGTGTGGCACAGTCTGGCTAATACGCCTGCATTTCAGTAGCCCACTGCTGCCTCAGTTCCAGCTTCCCCAAGCACACCAGGCTGAGCACCCCCCTTACTTCCTGTTTCTGCCTAGCTCCTGTCGCTTCTCAAGCTGCAGGGCTAGCAGCCTGCCCAGAGCTCCCGAGCATATAACGCCGAGCCACAAAACTAGCTTGTGCACGCGCTGCTCTCTTACCACCTCGCTTGTTTCAAATGCCTTATAACTGGCAAGGAGCTATACACCCTGCCAGTTCCAGCCTCGGAAACACCTCCCAGAGAAGCCTTTTATGATACAGACTAGTCCCTGCCTCCTTGGTGTTGGCCCTGAAACTTCCACACTGTATAATGTGATCGTACACTGGCAGGCATCACAAACACAAATACCTACAAGAACCAGCCAGGTCGCGGCCGGGTTCAATAACTGGCTTGCAGGGCCGGCCCCGGCCCCGGGGCGCCCTGAGTTGGTGATTGAGACTGGGCATGGTGGCACTCGCTGGTAAATCCCAGGTCTTGGGAGGCCGTAAACAGGCGGATCACTACAAATATGATCTGTGTAGTGAGACCCTGTAGACCCTGTACTAAATACAAAGAGAGAGAGAGAGAGAGAGAGAGAGAGACAGAGACAGAGAACACCAGCCAAATATCACAGATGCACAGAGTGCCTACTGAATGCAAATCTGAAGTACATGTTTTAAGTTTAAATTATCCTTTTACTAGGACCAATGATAATTCTGGCCACCTTTTATTTATTTATTTATTTGTTGTATTTTAGGGAAGGGTCTACAGGGTGTTCAGGGACTCATTACTAGATCGGACTCGTAGTGATCCACCTATTTACTTAATACTCAGTGGAGCTGACACTTACAGCACACAGTTTCACTCTGACTACAAGGAAAGGATGCTGTGCTTGGCTTTGTAGCCTTGAACTTCCTACTACTTAGTAATTACAAAAAACTGTGCTTTCTATGAAGCAATATTCCTAGGTAGCATCCTCAAAGAAACCTACTCTGCTACTAGACTGCCACCTGGAACGTGAATGTCTTTCCTTGGACAGAGCCCATACAAAGCTTATGTGAATGAACTTGCTCCGGCTCTCACAGAATTACCTTTTCTGAGATGAGCTTTGGCACTGTGCCAACATTTTTTAGCTGGGCATGGAGGCATAGGGCTGTAGTCCTAGGACTAGGGAGGCGGAGGCAGGAGGACTACCATGAGCTTGAGACTAACTCTGGCTATGCAGTGAGTACAAGGCCAGCCTGAATCACAGTAGGAGACCCTATCTCAAAGATGTAAATAAAATAAAATAATTTTTAAAAGAACATTATTTTTAAAAGTCCACTGATCGAGGGCCGGGGAGATGGCTCAGTGGAATAAGAGCATCCCTGGCAAGCGCAACGGCCTGTGTTCAATCCCCGGTTCTGCCAAAAAAAAAAAAAAAGTCCACTGATCCATTGATTGTAATGCTCACTCTTAGAGACACTGCTCTTTACTTTAAAATACATAATCACAACATACAAGGTCCCCAGTTCCATACTGCAAAAAATAAATAAATAAAAAATCTTAAAATTAAAAAAATAGATATTTAATTTTTTAAAAATTAAAGAACCATAGATAAAATCCTCTCTCCTCCCAGCACTGTGAAGAATCAGCTCCCTCCCCCTTGCCCTCTTCATCTTTATCCAGGTGGGCCTTCTGGGTCTCTGCATCATGTCAACTGCCTGAGAGGGCAGTAAAGTGTGTGGCCCTTTGCTGGTACCTGGCCAAGACCCTGACACGGACCCTCAGTCTCTGCTTAAATTTATGTTCTCAGTTCCTCTTTCCACATTTCCTTCCTGTGCTTATTAAATTTCTTCATAGTCTGAAGAAAAACACACATGCAACGAACTTCTAACACCACCTACACTGACTGCACAGTGTGTTCATTCACTTCTCCCCCTACTGCTTTTGGGTTTTCTGAAGACAGGTCTCCGTCTTACTCATCTTACTTACATCTCCAGGCGCTTATAAATAATCATTAGTGGGACATCAAATTTAACTGCATCTTATATGACTAATTCTAGTAATGGGTGAAATAGTAAATTAATTACCTCTTAAGGAAGTTCATTCTATCTCCCCTTAAGGTACAATATCATCTGAAGAAGATAAAGCTTATGGGGACTAATATGAAGAATATACACTAAATAAGTAGAAATTCAAATGTGCTTTAGTTATGACTTATGCACTGTCCCTTTTGAGGGTACCTGCATCATTTTCTGGTAATTAACCATCATTTCGCAAGAGCACACTCACAGGGAATACTCTCCCATCAGCTAAGAAATGAATGGAGTCAAAAAGCAAACTTTTGGGGACTGGGGAGATAGCTTGGCAGTCTAAGTGCTTGCCTGGAAAGTGCAAGGACCTGGGTTCGATCCCCAGTACTGCATGCTGCACTGGCCCCAGAACCCTGGGCGTGGTGTGCAGTGCCAGCCACAAAAACTGGGTGTTGTGGCACATGCCTATAATCCCAGCACTGGGAAAGCTGAGGCAGGAGGATCACTACAAGTCTGAGCTGCGCGGGCCTAAGCTGCATAGTGAAACCCTGTACTAAATAAATAAGTAAGTAAGAATTTTTTAAAAAGCCAACTTTCCATGATTTATTAAAGTCAGTGTATTCAGTGGGTACAGGGACAAGGGAAGCCTGGGAGATGTTCTCCGTCAAAATCCAAAAGTATGGGTGATAGAAGGTATTACCACGGTAGAAAAAAAAATCCACCAATGATGGGGGCCATCTCCAATCAGGGTCATCCAGAGCCAATCTAAGTCTATTACTAAATAGATTTAGAGATAACAAGGGTATGCCAAATCTATTACTAAAACTTGCTCCAATCATTTCCATATTTTACAAATCTACATTTCACATATAGTGTGTTTTGTTTTGGGTTTTTTTGAGATACCAGGGATCAAACTTGGGACCCTGTGCTTGCTAGGCAGGTGCTTAAGCCACTGAGCTCTCACCTAGCTCCCATTGCATACTGATTTCTATCTTAAAATTTTTCTCACACTCTGCTGTATTAAGGGCAACTATTTGGAAAATAAATTTCACCAGGTCTATCACTAGCCATAAAAATCATCCCTGAAATTAGAGGTAACAAATTATGTTACTGGGAAACCACTCTAAGGAAATCATCAGAGATGCAAAAAAGGCTACTCACACAAAAGTGTTCCCTGCAGCTACTGAATGGAATGAAGGTCACCTCAATTATAATGCACCATTAGGAGAAAGGGCAGAATACTGTGCCCAGCAGGATTTTAACTAGATAAATTGCACAGAGAAAATATTAAAAGAAAGCATCCAATAAACTTCACCATAGCTATATTTAGGTGAGCACTATAGCTAGTTTTATGGTTTTGTTTTCTACAATGAATATATATTATTTTTGTAAATTAAAAAACTTAAGAACCATTTTAAGTTTAGTTGAGAACCAAATGACTGCGGGGCATGGTGTTGCAAGCCTAAATCCCAGCTACCTGGGAGTCTAATGTAGGAAGACTGTAAGTTCAAAGCCAGCCTGGGCAACTTAACTGTATACTATCTCAGAGACAGAAACAGAGACAGAGGCAGACAGAGACAGAGACAGATGTAGAGAGACAGAGAAAGAGGAAGACAGAGAGAGACAAAGAGACAGAGACAGAGGAAAAGAGAATGCAAAAAAAAAAAAAAAACATGATACCACTCTCAAATTAGTGATTTCATTCTTAGCCTAGAAAAATTATATGGAAAGATATAAGTGCAATTTTTTTTTTTTCAGAACTGGGGATTGAACTCAGGCCCTTGTGCTTGCCAAGGAAGTGCTTAT
>NDGN011401631.1:0-11553 GCA_002564285.1 Tympanoctomys barrerae | reverse complement strand
ACCAGGTAGGATTCATCCCAGGGATGCAAGGATGGTTCAATATTAGAAAATCTATAAATGTAGCACACTATATCAATAGAGCAAAAACTGAAAAGCATGTGATCATCTCAATTGATACAGAAAAGGATTTTGACAAAGTCCAACACTCATTCATGTTCAAAGTTGTACATAAATTTGGAATAGATGGCCTCTACTTCAATCTGGTAAAAGCCATTTATGAAAACCCAACAGCTAACACAATTCTATGGGCAAGAACTAATTCAGTTCTAATGGGGAAGAACTGAAATCTCTTACTCTTAAATCTGGTACAAGTCAAGGATGTTCTCTCCACCCCTCCTGTTCAATATAGTTCTGGAATCATTATCTAGAGCCATTAGAAAAGAGAAAGAAATAAAAGGAATAAGAATAGGTAAAGAAGAAGTGAAATTATTATAATTTGCAGATGACATGATACTTTACTTGTAAGACCCAAAAAATTGGGATAAGGTTATAAACTGAAAGATTGTAAAAAATAATTGTAGATAGATTTTTACTTTTTTAAATTTTTGTTGGAACCAGGACTTGAACTCACGCCCTTATGCTTGCCAGGGAAGCACTTATTCTGCTGAGCCTTCTCCCTGGCCCCTTTTATTTATTTATTTATTTTTGGAATAGAACACATTTTATTATGAGCTTTGATTATTCATCCAGAATCAAGCTATTTTTACACTCAAAGCAAGACAAATAAAATGCATTATTTGTAGCATCATCACCTGTCTTAATAAATTATTTTGTTGATGGATTTCCAGGACTCCTTGGGTTATGTGAAGATGCCCAGTAACATGACTAATGCCTAAATATGACTACAGGCTATGGGATCAAGCTTCTAATTTGATTAAAAAGCAGGCTTGCCTTAAAGATACTAATACATGAATAGGTTTCTGTGACTGTAGGGGGCGAGATGTCAATTTCAGAAAATATTAAAACAGACAAATATTTGAGAAAAATACACTTTTCAATGAGTGTGTGTGTGTGTGTGTGTGTGTGTTTGTAAACATAGGTCTGCACATATCCTAGTGTGTAATTGAATAAAACATAAATGTTCTTATTTTCTTTTTTGCAGAACCAGGGATTTAACTCAGACCCTTGTACTTGCCAGGCAAGAGCTTATTCTACTGAGGTATCTCCTTGGGCCTTTTATTTTCTGCTAAATATTTCTGTGTGTATTGGACTAGGGCTAGGGTTTCCATTTCAGTGTAACATTGTGTGATTAGCTCCTATTAGGTAAGAAAACTTAAATCTTTGATAGATAGATTTTTTAATAGGATAAAATGTTCAATTTCTCTCATAGGAAGAGAAATTATGATGACAACTATACAGAGATGCCAACATTGAACAAATACTGTTTGGGAATATTATGGGAAAATAGGCCCTTCCTGTCCTTGCTTCTGGGCATTCAGTATGGCATAACACCATGGAGGTGGATTTGGCAATAATTTACCAAAATTTAATACTTCCATACACTCTCTTATCATTGTAGTTAACAATAATATGTGTGCTCTTACTAAATGGCATTGTGAAGTAGATGTGTGTATGTAATGAATGGTAGTCGGGTATACACATTTTGCAAATTTGTTTTGTTATTCCACATATATTCTACTTGTGTTTCTGTATCTGTCCATGTGGATAGTGCTTGTTTTGGAATACTATTGCATTCCATTTGATGATTTGTATGTAGCATAGGTTAATCAACCATTTTCCTACAGGTGGATAATTTGATTGCCTCTAATGTTTTATGTTACTTGCAATGTTATAATAAATGTTTTTATGCATTAGTTCTTTGGGATGTGGAAATGAATATTTAAAATTTTAATTAGTGCTGCTAACTTATGCCTGATGTGGTTGTACAAATTTATGATCCCACCTGCAGTATACAACAATAACAAGTTCTCTACATGCTACTAACACTTTTTGTGTGCAGGGTCTAACCACAGCTTGAACTCATAGTGATCCTCCTGTTTTCTGCCTCACTATTGCTGGGATTACAGGTGTGCACCACCACACCTGGACTCCATCGCCTCTCAGCACATCTGGGGGCAGGGCCCATGTGGCATGCAGTGCCAGGGATCGAACCCTGGCTCCTGAACTTGCCTAAGCATGTGCTTAGTCTGCTGAGCTGTCTTACTGGCCCTTACATGCTACTCACACTTGATGTCATGGTCATTGTTATTGGTCAGTCTAACAGGTAGGAGATACATTTGTCATTGTCTAAACTTGAATATTCCTGATTGTAAATGAAATTAAATTATTTGTATTAATCATTCATAATTTATCTCCTATGAATTATCTGTAATTTTTGCCCATTTTTCTTTCCTTTTTTGTATTCTTGATCATTCAAAAGCGATCTTCACACTAGCAAGCATGCTATATTTTCCCTAGTTTAGTGTATATCTTTAAGGTTTGCATAAGTTTTAAATTTTGATTTTGCCAGGTAGTCAATCTTTAAAAATTTTTTTTTGCTTTTTTCTTTTGTTTTAGGACTTCATATATTCCCTTATAATTTCTTGTTGATTTTATAGATTTGTTTTTCATTTTAGGTCTTTAATGGAGCTGAAGATTTTCTACCGAATACTCATTCTTATTTTTCTGTATATTTTCATGTTTTTATCCTGTCACTCTTGAATATTAAACAATAGATTCTGAGATCTTCTCTGCTTACTTTTTGCTAATCAAGTGACTTTTTACAATTATAAATAAGAATCATATTGATCATTTTCTTTTTTGTGAAGATGTTTTAAAAGTGAACACCTCAGCTCCTAATATATCCTGCATAAATTTCTACTGGCCAATAATGTGCTATAGTCAGTTTTTTTCCAGGACTAGGGATTGAACTCAAGACCTTGTGCTTGCCAGGCAGGCACTTATGCTGCTGAACTATCTCCCCAAACTGTAATCAGTTTCTTCTTAGTGAGGTTTAGCTGCAAGTCCAAATGACTGAAATGTTTCTCATGCTATTTGAATACATTCTGTTTCAGAAAGTATTTTAATCACTCATCTTCACTGTTTTTCTTTTCCTTGTATCTTGTTTTCTCTTACCCAGTAAAATATCTCTTAATTAAAAGTACAGGGCTTGCTTTTCAGGGATGGCAATATCAGACACTATACCACTTCAGGGATGGGTGGCTTCAACATTTCCATTTTCCAATTGCTGTCACAGTTAATGCCAAGAATTCCTTTATCAGAGGAAAACATGCCCAATATGAAGGGTCCCAAAATAAGAGTGGCTCCTGGCTAGAGAGAATCCAGTTTATCAAACTGAGTTCTTATTGAGGAGTTCCTTTTCTTTTGCTGCAAAGAGATATGATGTGGACATGGGAGAGAGCAATGGCAACCCAAGAGAAAGTCTTGGTTTCCTTCCCTTTCAGATGAGAACACTCATCCATACATACTCCATAGGGTGCATGACCTTGCTGTTACTCTGAACAAATACCTCAAAAGTCAGCATAGCAGAGGAAAAGTTTATCTTGGCCTATGGTTTCAGAGGTTTAAGTCCATGGTTAGCTGGCTCGGGGGCAGCAACCTCATGGCACAAGAAATAGTAAAGGAAAGCTGATCACCTTGCTGTAGCCTGCAAGCAGAGCACAAGGGGAGAGGGAGAGAGGAAGGGACCAGGGAGTAGATGTAGTCTCCAAGGTTGTGCCCTTATATCCTGCCAGACACACCCCAAAGTCTACCTTATACCAACCATCCCAAAGTCCCTCAGGTCCATCAAGTTGGCCATCAAGATTAATCATCATAAGTGTTCTTTGTTAACAGGCACACAAATACATGTCCTTAAGCTACACTTGGACCCCAGACTCAGATGAAGTTCATAATTCTGCCCACTGGGGTGTAACTATTTTATGTACAGCTAAACATGCACTAATTCCTTTATCAAAGTCTCAACTGTCTCAGCAATGCTATAACATTCAAGTCCAACGTGTCCTTTGAGATTTTCCAGTTGGCTGGGAACCCCTGTAAAATTCACAAAGTGAGTTACATTCTCCCAAGATCCAATGTGACAAGGTAAACATTTCTGCTCCAAAAGGGAAAGATGGAGGATAGAAAAGAATGAAGCCAAATCAAGACCAAGGTAGAGTGGAGCACATATTCATCATTTGGTTTATGTAATGGTGAGCTCCAAAGAGGATGGGTGGATTTGTCCCACAACACTGCTGGGTATAGTTATGTGCCTTTTCTCATAGGTTGGCTCTGCTAACTGCCTGCAGCTTCCTGTGCCAGATATTTCATGCTTCTGGCATCTACAACCTCCTGGAGTCTCCACTGCAGCTTTATCTCACTCCCTTGCTCATACCCATTATCCCTCGGCAGGACTTTTGACCCTGTCCCATATTGCTTTCATCTAAAATCTGGGTGAAAGCCTCTGTGACCACGTATCTCTTGCCTTCTGCATGCCTGAAAAACCAGCATCATGAGATCAAGGCTAACGTATGTCACCACCTCAAGTAGTTGTGGCCTCAGAGTGCCTGGATGGTTTAGCATGCTGAAGTGGATCTTGGGAAACCAGTCCTTCTAGAGTAGAGGACCCAGACATTCTCTTTTCAAAGAAAATATGTTGTTTTACCCTTAAGCCTGTGATGATTGGGACATTGCTGATTTCTGAGATGCCCCTAGGTGCTTCTTGTCCCAGTGCAAAGAACTTGGTCTGTTTTACTCTCCTCTTCTTTCTCCTCTCCTCTCCTCTCCTCTCCTCTCCTCTCCTCTCCTCTCCTCTCCTTTTCTCTCCTCTCCTCTCCTCTTTTCTCTTTGGGCTTGAACTTTGATATTCCTGCCTCAGCCTCCAAGGATGCTGAGATCAGAGGTGTGCACCATCACCTCCAGCTCTTGAGCTCTTGCCCTATTTTTAATGGTGCCAATCTCTTCAATAACCATGTCTTTTTTTGTATTTTTATTAATGCACATTATTTATATAGACTAGTAGATATTTTATATTCTAGTTTGTCAGGTTTATACATGCATATAATATACTGTCATCATTTTCTTTTGTTGCACCCCATCTGCTTTTACTCTCACTCCTCATCCCCTTCTTTTTCTGTAATTGTTGTCCTTCTACTCTGCTGTCATCACTTTACCCCCTAAATATTCATATGAAAGGAAGCATGTGATGTTTGACTTTGAGTCTGGCTTATATCACTTAACATTATGGTTTCTGGTTCTTACATTTTCCTGCAAATGACATGATTTTGTTTATCTGATATTCATTGTTTTGATAGTTGAATAGTATTCCATTGTATATATGCCATGTTTTCTTTATCCATTCATCCGTTGATGGGCATATAGGCTCCATACATTAGCTATTGTGCATTGAGCTATAATAAGCATGACTATTCTGGTATCACAATAGTAGGCTGACTTTAATTGTTTCAAGATGTACTGGAAGTGGCATAGCTGGATCAAATGTTTGAAGCTCTATTGTTTGAAGAATATCCCTACCAATTTACATCATGGCTGTACTGATTCACATTCCCACCAACAGTAAAGAAGAATTTCTTTTCTTCTGCAGCTTCATCAGCATTTATTGTTCATTGTATTCATTCTTGATGATCGCATTTTGACTAAGTGAGATGGAATCTTAATATAGTTTTGATTTGCATTTCCCTGAAGACTAAAGATGTTGACAATTTTTATATACTTATTGGCCATTTGTACTTCTTTTGGGAAATCTCTATTCAATTCATTTGTCCATTTGGTGATTGGGCTATTTGTTCTTTCAGTGTTTAACTTTCTGAGTTCTTTATGGCAAACATTTCCTCCCGTTCAGCAGGCTATTTCTTTACTCTGTTGTTTATTTCCTTTGCTGAGCAGAAACTCTTTGATATACTCTTCTTTGTTGATTTGCGCAGTTATTTTGTGTGCCTTATAGTCCTATACAGTAGATCTTTAAAAGTACTTATGAGTTTGATCATTTCTGCTATGATTTTTCTACCAGTTTTGAATTTTCAGGTTCTATACCAAGGTGTTAGATAAACTTTGAATTGATTTTAGTATAGAATGAAAGATGAAGGTCTAATTTCAATCATTTACAGAAAAATACCACTTTCCTCATCCCCATTTCTTAAGGAGTCTGTCTTTTCTTAAACATACACTTTGGTCCCTTTGTTAAGAATCTGATGCTTCTAATTATATGGCTTTACTCTAGAATGAATAGAATACTCTGTATTCTATGCCATTACTCTATATCTGTCTATTTTTGTGTCAGTAATATGCTGTTTTTGTTACTATAACTTTATAGTATATTTTCAAGTTGAAAATTTTGATATCTCCTATATTTTTCTTTCTGCTCAGGATTGCTTTGGCTATTCTGGCTCTTTTGTGTTTTATGAATGTTAGGATTACTTTTTCTAGTTCTGTGAAGAATGTCATTGGTATTTTGATGCAAGTTTTATCAAACAGTAGATCTCTTTTGGTATTATGATGAATTTAACAATATTAATTCTTCCAATCCATGAGAATGGGAAGTCTTTCTGTCTTCTTCAAGCTTTTTCTTCCATTTCTGTAATTTTCATTTTAACTCCTTGATCTGGTTTATTCAAAGTATTATTTTATTTTTTAGGCAACTGTGAGTAGAATTTTTTTCTTCATTTCTGTCTCAGCAAGCACATTACGGATGTTTTGAAATGATATTGTTTGATTTCTTATCCTGTCTCTTTGATACATTTATTCATCAGAACTAAAATTCCTTTGATACAATTTTTTTGGATTTTCTATGTAAACAATCCTATTATTTATAAATAGAGATAACTTGACTTACTCTTTTCTGTTTCTGTATTCTTTCTGTTGCTTAATTGCATTGGCTAAAATTCCAAGTACTATATTGAACAGAAGGCAGAAGAATCACACCATCTTTGGCCCCAGATTTACACATTTGTTTTTTCTGGCCAACCTGAATGTTTTACATACAGTTTTGCTCCTGATTGCAACTATAGACCTGGCTAAAAGCAGCCAGCTGTAGTAATGTCACAACCCGAGCACTGTGCTGCCTTGAGGTTTTTCTCTAATGCATTAATCAGTCTGTTGCTGGAAGCCCTGCCACCCATAAAGCACATGGACAGAACCTGAGCTGGGTTAGATGCGGATTCTACTCCTGACAGAGTTCTCAGTTCTGTCTGAAACCATGTGCTACAGACTGTATTTTCTGCATTTCTAATAGCATATTTTAGTCTTCTGGCCAGAATGGAGTATTAAGCTCTGTTTGTAGCTTTCTAGGTTTTCTCCAGCCTATTCCTCCAATTTTTCCAAAATTTGCTGCCAAACAATTTCTAACAACTTCTGCTCCACATAAGCAGTTAGACTCACAGTCATGATCCCAATTCTCTGTCACAAATTTTCTGCATTAGCCAGCTTGTTTTTGTGGGGATGAAAATAGCTGAAATAATTTAGAGAAGGGTTTTATGTTGGCTAACCAATTCAGAGGTTTCAGTCCATGATCAGCTGCTCCGAAGACAGAAGAGTCATGGTGAAAGGGTGTGCCAAAAGAAAGCTCCTCACTTGTTGGTGTATGGGAGGTACAGAGGAGAGGAAGAGCTGAAACTAAATTTGCAAGATAAAGGATGTACCTTGAAAACATAATGTTAAGTGGAATAAATGAGATCTACAAGCTTAAATATCTAGTGCATCATTTCTATGAGAAAAGGTACAGATAAAGAGCAAAATAAAAGGTAGCTGACAAGAGATAGTGAGAAAGAACTTTTGAAAAGAGAAGAGGTCAAGATGTAAAGGAAGGGGAGGAGAGAGGAGGGATGAAAGAGATAAAAAAGGATTAAGATGTGTTATGTTCATATACCAACTCCCCACAATGAATGTGATTTTTATGTACTGCAAACATAAATCAAACAAAAAAGGAGGCCAGGGGCCAGGTACAGACTCCGAGACCATGTCTTCATTACCTACACAGGCACACAGAAGAGCACTACTAATCTCCTAGGTATCTCTCAAGCTAATCAAGCTGACAGTCAACATTAATCATCATTTGGAATGATCGTGAGAATCATGATAATGTTTTCCCAGCATGCAACACAGTGCCCATAGAACTATTCAATAGAAACTTTTATTTTAGAGCTGTAAGCAGACGTGTTTTGTTCAGGACTTATGTGCCTCTTTCTTTCTGGGTAGTTCTGATAAGGACAAGTTAGGTGGGCAAAGGTGACCTAGGCTTAGGTCATTAGAGTACTCCATTGCTTTGGACACTACTAGATCAGGAATGGGTCATGGGCAAGTTGTGCTAATAAGCAGCAGCCCTAGGAGTCCAGCTGGAACTATCAAGAAGGGGGAGGCCTTCTCTTTGCCTATCATTGCTAATCTAGTGGAATGAAAGCCTGAAGCTGCTGGCTTGCCCATGCTTTAATAATAAACCAACACAGGAGGAAGCAGAGCTGAGAGACAGATTCCTGCTGGCTCTGCATGAGTGAGTTCTGGATTCGGGCACGCCTGCAGCAAGCAAGCCCTGGGCTTCTTTGTCAGAGGAGACTGCACATTTCCTCTTTTGCTTAAGCCAATCTAGTTTATTTTTGTCATAGTAAGTGTGAAGAGTTGGTGTCTATTGTTCATATAAGAATTGAGAAAAAGTGATTCATTGCAGGTGCAGCCCTTTATAACTGTATCTTTATGCAAATGTCATGGCACAGGTAAGACTTGTGTACTGCACTCCAGCCAGAATGGCTGCTGGGCATGGTGGTGGTGGTTGAAAAAGAATGAGTTAAAAGAAATTTGATTCTTCTGGCTGTGTAATATCTGCTTATTTTCCCTCTTAGAACATTAAGAATCCGTTTGTGAGGGCAATCACAAAAGAAGAAACTGTAGGGATTTTCTTAAAGCACAGTACTGTGCACTTTCCAATTAATTCACTGCCTACCCTCTCACTGTCCATTTGGAAATGCTTTTATTAACATAGAGCACCCTAGGATTTCTTGAAGGTGGCAGGGCTTAAAAATAATTCATGAGGAAAGGGAAAAAATGTACAAGGGCTTAGGGGAAACCCTCCATACCACATCCACACACAAAGCTTAATTTAAAGTACTAGCTCAGTGGGTTGGCATGGGACACCCAGGTGGCATTACTACATTTCAGAAAGCAGGTGTCTTTAAACTGAAGGCTCAGAAGTTGGCTCCTTCCCAGATGCCTGTAGTACATCATAGTAATCTCAAACTTCAAAAAATATAAATGGATGCCTTAGTGTTGTTCCCAAAAATAAATGTTGGGTTTAGGCCTGCTAGTTTTAATGACAGGGGCTTTGGTGGTGAAAGACCCTATTTCTCTGGAACTCCACTTATTTTTTTTTCTCAATCTGTATCCTGGTCTTTAGGCACCATGGTGATCTCTTTCTGCCAAATGTTCATTTTTGTCAAGTGTGTGTGTGTGTGTGTGTGTGTGTGTGTGTGTGTGCGTGAGAGAGAGAGAGAGAGAGAGAGAGAGAGAGAGAGAGAGACAGAGAGAGAGACTGAGGAAGAAATTTAGAAATTTCCCTGCTCTCCCCTTGGTCTTCCCATTAGACACATAAGTACCACCTTTTGGATCCCTTGACTCTATGAATTTCAGGTCATGGTGTATGTATCTTTGATATTACCTAGGTCTCAATTGCTTCTGGTGAGTACTGTGGTGCATGAACCTATGGCCTAAAACTGTCTGTTTAGCTGTAGGTCTCTAAACCATGACACAGTATCCAAATGAGAGCTTAGTATTAGGAAGTGTGAGAGATATTGTATGCTGTTGTAGCCTTTCCAAATTCTTCCTCCATGAGGAGGTGTACATCTGGAGGCTGGATTGCTTTGTCTGCAGGAGTCTAGTAGATTCTACCAGTAAGAGATCCTTATGTGAAATTTAGAAGGTGGAAGAGAGGAGAATCCACTATTCCCATGGTTCTACCAGTGAGCAGGTGGTGATCTACAGCTGGGGTGATTGACATTTCACCCAGGATGTTTGTACATCCACTTGATGCTCACCTTTGTTGTTCTGGCAACTGAGACTCCTGATAGTGGTTTCCTTGAGATCTCTTTGTCTCTGGATTCCTGAGAGCATTCTTCCTGCCCTCTGGCTCTGCAGGGTTCTAATGATCATGTGTGTCTTTATTTTCCTAAAGTAAAGCTCTTCCTGCTCCAAGTACTTAGGGTGATCATGATTTGCCTAATTAAACTCTGACTGATAAAATAAATGGGTGGTTGACTGTCTACCAGAAAGTTTATGGCACACAATAATTTTTAATTTTCTCTTTTAATTGCATGTTGGAAATGTATATATTCCTAGTTAGTGAGTGTTCTTAGTAAACAGCGTTGAGTTTATGTTTCGAGGTATCTTTGTTGTGTACCCATAGCTGTCTCACAGATATAGATAGCTTTTAAGTCAATATGAAACCCTCAGGGCTGGCCAGATGGCTCAGTGGACGAAAGTGCCTGCTGAGGCAGAGTACAGAGGATGGGGTTTGATCCCTGGCTTGCTGTGCTGGCCCCACCCCAGGGGCATGCTGAGATGGCAAGTGAGACTGGGCTTGGTGGCATGCACCTGTAATCCTGTAATCCCAGCTCTTGGGAGGCTGAAAATAGGAGAATCACTGTGAGTCTGATCTATGTAGTGAAGCCCTGTAAACCCTGTACCAAATACAGATAAATAAATAAAACCTCCAACAAAGAGAAGTCATGGTTGCCTAAGAATCAAAGCAGAAGGCATGTAGAAATTTAAAAGGTAATGAGAATTCTGTATTGTTCAGCTGTGGCTGTAGAACAAGTAATATCAAAATCTCAGTGGCTTGCCACAGCAAGCATTTATTTTTTTATTTGTAGATCTGCAGACTCGATGTGGCCTTGCCAGACTCAGCTGCAAATGGAGAGATGGATTGAGGTCAATTCCATATGTTTCTTTATTCTTTTTGGACTTGCTACTCTCTGAGATAGGTTCTGATGGCAAGCCATCAGAGTATTATAAGGCAAGAAAAAGTAGTCCAGGTAGTTGAAGTTGCTGTTCGCATTATGCTTGTTAATGTTCCATTGGTTAAAGCCAATCTCATGGCTGACCAGACTGCCAATAAAACATGATGGTTTACTATAGTCACACTTGGAGACATTACGGAGTGACACTGAAAAACAGTGTAGACATGTAATTCTAATATAGATAAGTGGAAAACAGTTTGGCAGCCAATGGTCTCATCTACCATGGGTTCCGATTCAAAATACCTATTCTATGCATTGTAATAGAATACCTAAGCAAGTCATGGCTTCTCTATGTTGTATGGATCCAAACATCTATTGATCAGAGAAAAAAGGAAGAAGCAACTGTTTCTGGGCAGAAGGCGTTTGTCAAGGGAGACAGAATACTAGAGAGAATTCTATCCATCCCAGTGTCTGCACATCATATCTATTAGATAATATCTATTGAGAATGAATCTCTGAGCTGGAAATAGCATTTGGTCAGTAGAATTGCCCTGGAAAAGTTTTTTTTTTTTTAAATTTCTTTTTATTCAGCACAGGGTCTACAGGATCTCACTATGTAGATCAGACTCATAGTGATCCTCCTGTTTTCAGCCTC
>NDGN011401592.1:0-12108 GCA_002564285.1 Tympanoctomys barrerae | reverse complement strand
AGAGAGAGAGAGAGAGAGAGAGAGAGAGAGAGAGAGAGAGAGAGAGAGAATTACAGTGCCAAGCTTAGAAGGAACTGCCAAATAAACCAAAGGAACAAAAAGAACAAAATGATGAGACCAGAAGCATCCACATACACACACAGATGCACACACAGATATGCACCTACAGACATACATACAACTTTACATATGATGGGAATAGAATCACAAATCAGTGGAGAAAAGACTGATGTTTAATAGATCCTATTGGGGAAATTGGCTTATCATACAGAAAAAAAATATGGATTTGTACCTCACACCATATATAAAGGTAATTTCATGTAGGCTAAATACCTAAGTGTGAGAGAGAGAATACTTGTAAGAGAATTGATGAAATGTGCAAAATACCTTCATGACACAGTCAGGATTGCTTAAGATTCCCAAAACACAAACAATAAGGGAAAAAAGATAAAATTAAACAAATGTATTTGAGGACCAGGGCAATAGCTCAGCAGAATAAGCAGTTGCCTGGCAAGTGCAAAGTCCTGAGTTTAATCCCCGGTATTGCAAAAAATAAATAATAGATAGATAGATGAATTTGAAAAATTAAGCATTTCCATTTAAATAGAGAGGCCATAGACAAAGGTAACTGATAGAAGCAAAATAAATAAAATACAAGGAATCTCCCACAAGTGAGCAAGAAAGAGAGCAAACTAATTTAAAAATTAGGTGATACGTATTATTTTTTATTAATTTTATTGAGAAACAAACAGCTACATAACGCATATTAATGTAGGTGGTACCCAATATCAGGAGAAAAAACCTGAGTGGCTAATATGTATATGAAAAGCAGATCTTTTTTTTTTTTTTTCTCAGAACTGGAGATTGAACTCAGGCCTGTACGCTTGCCAGGGAAGTGCTTATTCCACTGAGCCATCTTCCTGGCCCCTAAAAAAGCAGATCTTATTAATGATTAGAAAATTCAGATTAATGAAGAGGAGTTACTGATATCCCAGAGTAACACTACATACCTGCAATCCCAAGATTTGGGGAGGCTGAGGCAGAAGGATTGTAAATTTGAGCCTATCGCAAACAACTTAGTGACTGAGGGAGCTCCTACCACAAAATGAAAAATGAAAAAGGTCTGGGGATATAGTTCAGTGAGAAAGACCTAGGTTCAATCCCCAATGCAATAAGCAAAACCCACATTGATGAGAGAGCTACTACTTTTCAATATAAGATTATCCGGAAATTAGAAAGTCAAATAATCCTAAATGTTGGTAAGTGAGGAGAGGGAAACCCTCACTCACTGCTGGTGGGAGCAGAGGCAGAACTGCTCAGGTGTTAACAAGTATTTATTACATGGCTACAACCACTAAAACCAGCAAAACCACTCTCAGCTAAATGCACTCCAGAGAACCTCTTGGTATTAAGGGGGTAGGACCAAAACTCACTGAAGCTTTCTCTGGGATGGCAAGGGTTAGGCAACAATTTAGATGCCTTTCTCTAGAAGACTGGTGAAGAAAAGGTAAGGCATGTGAAGCATATGATGTGTCGCAGCAAGCCAAAGCAAAGAACCAGTTCCAAGGGTTTTTTTTCTTTGATAGCTCCATTGAAAATATTAGAGAATGACATCTATAGCCTAATACTATTTATGTCAAATAGTTTTCCATTACTAAAAATACTGCATCTTTTCAAGGATTCAAACTTGTCCAAGGACATATACAGAACACAGGAGGGAGAAAGGAATGGGAAGGAAGGAGAGAGAAATGAACAGAGGGGCCTTCCTTAGGTTGGTAATGGCAGTGTCCCACAAACTGAGGTACACGATCATCTGTGCACTTTTTGTCCCCAATAGCCAACCGAAAGAACAAATAAAACCCACAGTCAAGTCCTCCAGTTGGGATGGCACAGGTCCAGGTAGGTCTGGGTGGGCTTCGGCGCAGAGCTGCAGTTCCAGCTCCCCTTGGCTGCACATGGGGCGCCCACGGCACCAGCACCAACCTCGGTCTTGCGTCTCCCACCCGCTATCAGAGGCCAGAGTCCACCATCCTCTCATTGCCAAACTCTCCACAACATCCAGCTCTGAATCAACTCATGTCACCACAGCCTGCCTGCCCGACCACTTCTGGGACCCCTGTTTTTACTTTAGCTTTCTCATTGAGACAGTAAGCAGGGAGTAGGCCTGGCCCTCAGCTGCCTGCGGATGTGAGGAGAAGTGGCAGTCCTTGCTGGTGTATGGGAGTCTCAGTCTGCGACACCCTGGTGAGAAGCAGCCACCTGTGTCACTACCAATTAAACAATGAACTATCTGTAGTTAAAAAAAAAAAAATCAATTGCTCACTGACTCCTGCAATTCAGTTGTGGGCAAGTGATAATTACCCTCAGATGTGGACTCTGAGGGTCTCAAGTGACATTCAGTGCTTCAGCATCAGGCTCAGGAAAACCACTTCCTGGCTCCCTCTGCTCTAGTGTTGAATGTGTCCCTGTGATTTTCCATGCCAGCACTAGCTTCAAGGTTCTCAGTTTAGATGGAAAATCAAGTTTTCACAAAAGGCCATCCCAGGCTCAGAACCCAGGGAAGCAGATTCTGTCAGCAGGGAAAATCATCCCCCTCTCCCGCAGCCTCCACATCCTGGTGTCCTTCACCTGGTTACTTACTGATGTGCGACGCCGGGAGAGAGGTTAATTTGAGCTGGCAGTGGTTCTCAGAAGCTGTCGCAGGCACGTTGGCAAAGAGGCTCTGATGCTGTAAGGGCTCTCATGGGGTGTTGCGTTCGCTCATCATCTCCTCGATTGATATCCTGCCTGGACGGCAGGGGCAGGGGAATGGGAGCCAGGGTGTGAGGGAGCCCCAGAGTGCCCCTCTATCTGCCATTCAACTTTAATTATGCTACAGCTTTCCAGATTCTCTTTCTGGACTCCTTAATTGCCATTAGAGAACAAAGATGATGAAAAGGGCTCTACCTCGCCCTGCGGCCCTGGTGTGTTTGCCTGATCCAGACCACAGAAAGCTCTGCCAGAAGTCCACACCCACCCAGCGGGCTGCTGCCGGGACATGTCCACCAGCCTGCTCTGCAGGCACCTCCCGGGCAGAAGCTCCAGCCTACCAGCTTCTTCTTTTCCAGCACCTTTATGCCCTCAGCCACTGGGTCCGGCAGGTCCCGCCCCTCCCCTTGGGCAGCCCCTTGCTGTTCCCACCGGTCCTGCCCCTCTAGTTGGGGATCTCATTTCTTGCTGAACTTCTCAACCGGCTTCCTGGCTGGTCTTTCCTTCTGCACTTCTGCCCTCTCATTCATTCCTCACAGCAGTAATCCCCCTAGAACAGTGGTCTAGTGGGCCAACAGCGCCTGCCGCCCTCCTGGGGCTCTGGACTTCTCCAGTTGGAGCTTGAGAGACTGTATGATGGGTCTCTGTTCACCTTCATTTTAAGCCACATCTCACCTCTGTTTCTTATTTTTGGCCACTTGGAGTGACCTACAGTTACCTTTAAGTCTCTATTGACCTTTGAGGCTGGCTAATCCCTGGCCTGTGCAGTGTAGGATGTTTGAGTTTTCCTGTCCTTGCTGCACTTTATGTCAGCGGTATCACCCTCAGCTATGACAATTAAAACTGTCTCTGGACTTGGGATAAATATCTCTTGGGAGGCAAAATTGTGTCCCCCCTCTTTACACACATATTAGGCAGTTTCTTTTTCTTTTTTTGAGACAGGGTATTCCTATGTGGTGCAGGCTGGCCTGGAACTCACCGAGATCTTCCAATCTAAGCCTCCTAGTGCTAGGATTCCAGGCATGCACCACCACGCCCGGCCTTAGGCAGTCTCCTTTTATTTCTGTGCCTTCCATTCCATGAAACATCTAAGCATCTTTCAAGATTTAGTGCAGAATTTCTAGAACCTCTCCCCCTAGTAATGTTAAGTGCCCTCTGCTTCCTGCCTGTCTGTAATCCAGGCAAAGAACGGAGCCCCTGGACATTTCACTGCAACATCCGCCCAGTGTCCTTTACTAGGCTGGAGGGGGCCAGCTCCCTCTTTTCTGAATGACTACCCTTATGAAGAGTTCAGCATAGTCAGTTCTTCCTATTTGTGGAATGAAACCTAAACAGAGCAAGTTTCACATCTGTTTGAGTTATTGTGAGCCAGGGTAGCTTTGCAGTTTTCTCCATTATTTCACTAATGACAAGGATGTGGAGCAAGATTCTTGGTTGTTTTGCCAGAAGGCGGCGTCAGACCTCACTCCCAAAAGTGTGGAGAGTGAATAGCTCTGACAATGACAGCTCTAAGGTCTCGTCGCTCTGTCTTTACACTGCCCACTGAAAATCTCAAAGCAGCAGCCAGGCCTGACTTGGCTACTGCAAAACCACAGGCGAGAAGTCTCACACCAAGGAAACCAGCCCAGGACCAGGGCTGCCCCCGGCATGCACAGCAAGCGCCTTTGTACAAAGTACAAAAAGGTGCCCTTCTCTCTGTGCCAGAAAGCAAGAGGGAGTGGAGCACAGCTGTGTGGCTGTTCCCACAAAGCCAACAGGCCTTGCCCTCATTCAGGACGCCATTGTACTTGGCCCCTGCACTCAAAGGTAATCCAGACTCAAACATTTTCAGAGCTAGGAAGAAATGCAGGCGGCAATTAACCCACATCCAAGGTTAAAGCGACCCAGCTGGGTGTTGGGAAAGTTAGGACTATATTCCGGGCTTCTGACCCCCTTCCTGGACTTTTGTATACCACGAAGTTGCCACGCCCCAGACAGTGTAGACATAAGTAAGCCCGAGGGAGGGATCTACTCTGGCTAGAATCCCAGGCCACCTCTAGGTACACAAAACCAGGTGCAAGCAGACACCGGATACCATCTCCTGACTGACCTGGGGTTCTGGGCTCAGGGGCAGATGTGGCTGCTGGTAGCGATTCCTTCCTCATCCTTCTCCAGGGGGTGAAAAAACAAAAGGCCTCAGGCCAAGGCTGCTGACCTCATAGCCTAGTGACCTCAGGAGGCTACTGACCTTGGGAGGGCTAGTGACAGTCACTTCTGAAGGATAAAGGGAAAGGATTGGGGAGACAGTTTCCCACTGACTGCCTGTGTGAGTGAATTTCCACCCCCTGTGTCTGCCCTGCCGGCCTCCTAGGGATAAGGGGGGAAGTTCCAATAAGATCATGCCCATGAAACCCCAGAAAAAGCTGTATGGTCACAACAGGACGTGAACTCACTTGCTGTCAGCACACTCGCTACATTTCAAACTCTCATGTCTCTCAGGGTATAGAAGCTGCAGCTGGGCAAACAGGTCAAGCTGCTGCCTCCCAGGATACCCTCCCCCCCTTTCTGGCTGTGGAGGAGAATTAGCTTGCCTGGGACTGAGGGTGGAGCCTCCACTTAGATATCTCTGACTGTAGAACCTCCTCCTCTGACACCCCGCAAGAGGAGTCAAGGTCTGTGGGGCTGCAGCTGGGGGTGTCAGACTCCAGTGTGTGAAAAATCACCAGGAAGCTTGGAGGGGATGGGAGCATGGGCCTGTTTAGGATGCAGATTCCAGACCTGTTCTTCGAGAATCTGATTCAGAAGGCCCCTGAAAATGCGTTTTAGCAACACCCTGACCCCTAACCCTGCTGCCAGGTTATTTGAAACAGGAAGGGGATAGATTACCCCCTGAGTGAAGGTGAGTGACTGGAACAGCATAAAAGGTCTAGAAACAGAAAATCTCTCTGGATGTGCGACTCTGAGGGAGTCATTTACTAAGTCTTGGCTTCCCTTGTCTTAAGACAGGGAGGGGCCACCTTGGCAGAGCTGTTGTGCTTTAAATAAGACCATGTAGCAGCAGCACAGTGCCGGCCCATTGAGTGATGCCCTCTGTTCAGAGAGGAAGGGGGCACAGAGGAGCTATCACTTCCAGAGGGAGCAAGGAAGGAGATGGGCAGTATACAGAGCCAGCCCGAGCCCCACTGTAGATGTGGAGGTGGAAATGTGGTTCCTTGGCTCAGTGTGTGCCCGGCAGGCTCGGCCCAGAGTGCCGATTAAAGCTCAGCAACACTGTGCCTCCTGAAAGGTCAAAATGGGAACTAATTGTGGGGAAGGGCAGCTCAATTAAGGAGGAGCCCACAAAAGCCACTGTCTGAGTAGTGCTGGTGCCTAGACCCGCATGCTGAGCATGCCACACACGGTGCTGCTAAGCATGGTTGGTTGCCGGGGTGTGGAAACAATTCACCCACGTTGGGGAAAGCGCTGTGGGGACATGGCAAAGACCTTAATGATCAAGGCTACAGCAGGCTCCCCGTGAGTTACCAGCACTGTTTACACCAGCAGGAAGCCACCTGGGTTTCCTTTAAGCTTCCCATCTGGGTATCTGGGGTGAAAGAGGAGGGGGAGCCCAGAAGAACAGACCTGCACAGTGGGCAGGGAGGGGTTGTGCGCAGGATGCACCTCATTCCTGGTTTTTTTTTTTTGAACCAGGGATTGAACCCAGGCCCTTGCGCTTGCCAGGGAAGTGCTTATATTACTGAGCTATCTTCCCAGCCCCCTCCATTCCTGGATTCTGGATTCACTAAGTGCCCACAGCCCAAAAGTATACAGCGAATGGGGAAAAACACACTGCAGATTCGGAGCGCCACACTGGCTGCAGCCCCTCTGGCAGGTTGTTTAACCTCTCTGAATTCCATCTGCAAAATAAGGTTACCTCAATCCAGGTGCGGCGTACACACCCTGCAATCACAGCACTGAGGAGGCTGCGGCAGGAGGACCATCGTCTGGGCTACACAGTAAGTTCGAGGTCAGCTTGAGCTATCTAGTAAGATTCTGTCTCAAATTTCTACTTTCCCCAATAGAAACAAGGCTACCTCACGGTGCTCAGGAGGACGAAAGGCAAAGCAATGATGCCCAGATAGAATCTTGTGCGATGCCTGAAGCAGGGGGCCAAGTCCAGCCTTCCTCCCTGCTGGTGCCTGGGGTAGTGGGGCTCAGCGGTGGCTCACTAGCATGGTACTTTCTGCTGACCTGACCATTCTCCTTCCCAGCAAGTAGATCCCATGACACAACTGCCAACCATCACATCCTGTCTTGCCACTTTCCCCTGTGCTTCTGACCCAAAGACGCAGCCTCCTTCTCCTCCCCAGACACCAGTTCACACCTCATAGCCTCTCAACATACCTGGTAGGCTCAGGCCCTTGTGCCCCAGCTCATGCTGTCACCACCCTGTCATGGTGGTGATGGAACCCTCTATGTCCCCTGAGGTCCTTGTCTCCCCCTTCTTGAGGTTGTCCCTGGTCATTCTTTGTGCCCTGTCCCCAGTGCAGTGTGCGCCCTCCCCACAGGTGCCTGCCCAGCACATGGTGGTGCTTCCCATCTGCCCATGTGGGGATCAGAGGCCTGGCATACAGTAAATGCACTACACAGATAGTCCTACAATGGGGGGGGTGTTCTGAGGACCAAATAGCTCAGTAGATTAAAGTGCCAGGGGCTAAGGGTTTGATCCCTGGGTCTGCCATGCCAGCCCTGCCCCTGGGGTGCAATTGTGACTGGGTATGGTGGTGTGGGCCTGCAATCCCAGCACTTGGGAGGCTGTAAACAAGAGGATCACTATGAGTCTGATTTAGTAGTGAGATCCTGAACACCCTGTAGACCCTTCCCTAAAATACAGAAGAAAAAAAAAATAGGGAGTCTAAACACAGGCTCACCAGGACCATGGTTCCAATGGGGTCCTGTTCCCTGTGTGGTTGCCAGGCTGCCCCAAGACATCTGTGCTTTGTCAGCCAGGGCTTCCCAGCTGTCTGTGGCCATGTTACATAGTATTAGGCTTACTAATTAGACATCATTACACACCAGGCTCCTTGGCTACACTGGCAGCCAGTGGAGCCCAATTCTGCCCAGCCAGGCTGCTTCCTCCCTTGGGCCCCTCAGCCTCAGAGCTGGGCTCTCTGTTCCCGACAGTGCGGGGCACCCAAGGGGCTCACTTCTATGGCTCTGCCCCTATGAGGCTGTCACTTTTAATACCTATACCCTGAGACAAGGTTGAAAGAAGGGGGACATACAAAGGAGACCCAGGCTGGCTTTCCAGAGAAAGAGGACAGATTTACCCATGTGAGCAAGGTCAACTAATTCAGCCATAAAGAACCATATGTGACCCACCGGGGAGTAAGCAAAGCAATTCTTTTCACAATCCTAGGCCAGCTTTTCCTTGCCCATGGCATGCTTCTGGGACACCTTCCCCTGCACTAAGTCGGTGTTAATTAGTGAAAATTATCTAACGCAAGCTCATTTTAACATTAGCTTAAAGCCAAACATAATTAGGAAGATATATCAGCTGCTAAAAAAAAAAAGTCCAATGAAGATACACAAATGAGTGTTAGGATCATCCCCTGGCTTGTGTTACGGCCTTGAGCTCTCAGCACTATGTGACATATGACAGAAGGAGCCTGATCTCAAGGGCCACCTGCTGAGATATTTCCTGATTGATACGTCAGAGCAAGGCAAGGGCAGAGCAACAGAAGCTGGCAGCTTCCCTGGGAGGTTCTGAGAAGCAGCTATGGTAACTCCTAGGTCTTGCCGTTATTTTACCTGAGAAAGCTTTCCCAGAGAAGCAAAGGTGTGTAGGAAGGGGCCTGGCTGATGAAGACACTCAAGAGGCTATTTGGGTGATAGGAATAGCCTAAATTCACCTGCCCCAGGCCTCCTAGCAAGGCCCTGCCTGCACCACGTTCCCACAACTGGCTAATTTGGCCATCGGGTCCCAGGAAGTCTCGCTCACCTGGGCTCAGCACTCGCAAAGCCTAGGAAGCAGATTCAGTTCCCATACGCCTCCACTATCACCAGCCATGGGACCTTATCTTCTCGGACCCTCCATTCCTCATCTGTTATGGAAAGTTGCTGGACTGTCCTTACGATTACATAAAATAATAATTCTAAAAATGCTTGAAGCTGTGTCTCAGTGGCAGAGCACCACGTAGTATGCATGAGGTCCTGAGTTTGAGCCCCAGTACTAGCAAAAATAAATAAATAAATAAAATAAAAGGGCTGATATATTCTCCTACCTTAATGTCCAGTAAATATTGGCTATCAACACTCCTTCACCACCACTACTATACCAAAATTTATTTTCTTCTCGTCTCACACATTAAACTTTAAGGCAGGACCCATATTTTACTTGTCTATAAATCTCTGGTATCTTGGGGCCGGGGAGATGGCTCAGTAGAATAAGTGCTTGCCTGGCAAACACAAGGGGCTGAGTTCAATCCTTGGTTCCACAAAAAAAAAAAAAATCATCTCTGGTATCTGCACATGATAATGTATGTTCTCGGTAAACATGTTGGGTGAACATGCCAATGTGGGAAATGTGCAGGCAATTCAGGAACCCACTTGGGAGGAGAGTTAAGGGCATGTACAATCTGTCCTCGTCACTGAAAGGAAAACCATCTCCTAAGTGACTGCTATAAAAAACAAAACAAAGAGAATACTTATCTGGAGCCTTCTGTGTGCCCGGGAAGCACAGCGTGGCGCCCACAGAATGATGACCCACATATAAGCTGTGCCCATGACGAGTTTACAGATCATCAGGAAACTGAGCCAGTGAGATGCACCATTAAAAAGTCACAGGCCGTCTTCCAGGGCTAAGACTTGGGGATCATGAGCAAGTCCAAGGACTCCATGCACTCGGAGAAGAAAAAGACAAAGCTGGAGAGAGTCGTAGCTCTAGTGTAGGCTGGCCTTTCACTGCATGGTGTGGAAGGTGAAGGCTAAGGAGGGGGATGGGTGGTTGAGTGTTGTCTGAGGTGACTCATCCTTGGGGGAGCTCAGACAGTGCCTGGGGCATGTGGTCTGCTGGGCCCAGCTCTGTGCACATTGGCTTTCTCCCCACTCATACTGGAAGCTGCTCCCAAGATAGGCTCTGTTTCATACACTCTAATGAAAGGAGGCAGAGCTGCCCACGAGTCAGAGTGGTATAGCACTCCCGGGGACAAGAACATGGGGAGGGAGGCCTAGGCTGGGAATTTCAGCAGGGCCTCAGCCTGTCAGGGAGTGCACAAGTCCCAAGGGCTCATAATGTCCCTGTGGAAAGGATGATATAGATCCCCAGAAGCTTCCTATACCCAGAATCTCAATGTCACTCCCCTACGTTACTCAGCAGAGTCCTTCTCTTCCCACTCCTGTTGGAATGGAGCAGCTAACAGTCACATATTTGTCTGTGCCCAGAACTAGTCTGTGAGTCTCCCAGGAGCTGGCTGGTGACAAAGGTACTTTGAATGTTTCTGGACGTTTCTGAAGCAAGAGATGGCACTGAAGGGCAACCTGAATCTGCAGTAGGAGGACGCAGCCTTGAAGTCAGGCCTGGGTGGAATCCCAGTTAGCCTCTCAAGAGTTCCATAACCTTCTGCTTTCTCTGAGCCTCAGGGAAAACATCACTTCCTTTCCAAGATGCTGAGAACTGGATTAATTAAAGGTAACAACACGCAAGGCATCTATCATCTCTCAACAGTGCTAGCCCTTCTTGAGAAATGCCTTTTGTCTACACACATTACTCACCTTTCTCAAAAATGCCTTCTCATAGTCTGGCATTAGAGTCTCAGCATGATCTTGTGAATGTAAACAAGGAACAAAAATGATCTTCATTTTATAGATGCAGAAATGGATGCTCAGCAAAGTAGAATGATTTGCCCAATGTCACCCAGCAAGCAAGGGAAAGAGGTGGCCAGAACAAGAGTGGGGACTCGCAGGCCCCTGCCTTGCAGCCCTGGACTCCTTTTTGGGTCCTGTAGTCTCTGTCCCAAAGACATGGCTTTGCCACCAAGAAGCCACCAGGAGGTCCTGAAGTTTACTGAGGCCTCCTCACCTCCTGTGTTGGAACTCTTGGGGAAACACTGCCCCCCTCAGAGTTTCAGCGACCTAGAGGGTAAGATTTCAGAGTCAGCCCAACGGCCTACTCAGCCTCACTCTCACTCTCATCTTCTGGGGCCTCCTCTCCTAATGACAGCTCTAGGTCTCCAGAGACAAAGAACACAAGGAGTCTTTCCAGACTACCCTGGAGCTCTCTGGTCCAGCCTGTGCAGCTAGCCAGGACCTTCTCAGGATCCTATTTGAGGCGGTCCCAGTTTAATAACCAAGAAGTCTCTGTACCTTCCTGTTTCATCTTCTCTCTCTGCCCACAGCAGATTCCAAAGGATTTTTTTTGACTGAGGATTCTGATGCCACAGATTTCTGCAGGCAGCTCCAGAGGCAGGTAGAGAGCTGCCCTCACCAATGGCCACCAAATCAAGGCCAATAAATACACTCAAAGAGAAGGGAGACTGGTCACTCTCAAAGGAGGAAACAGGAAGATGTCCAGGGCCTCCAGCACTAAACTCCTGGGTAGGACACCAAGCTTCCTGGGAAGAAATTCCACCTTGCTGCCCTTCCCACTGAGACAACAGCAGTGACTTTCCAGGACAGTTAGTGTTTATATGATACCTGCTAGGGTCCATGGTTTTTGGTCTCTCCTTTTTGAAGCCCTCTGGAAACCTAGACATAGTCTTCTGCATTTTACAGTCAAGAAACTCAGGAATGGAAGTGATTTTCCCAGTATACAGTTGGGAAGTGGCCAGATCGAGACAGATACTAAGACCTCTCAGCTCTGGAACCTGTCCTCTGTCCTTGATGTTATGCTGGGTCTCTGTTGATCAGGAACCCAGTGCCTGGGATCAGTGATTGATCCTAAAAGAGAGACACTGAACCCTAGAGCCAAAGCACAGGGGATTGCCAGGGATGCCCAAATAGGCTGGAGCAAGATCCGAGAAGGGCTGAAAAGTGTGTATTTCCCAGCGCTGGGGCATTATCCATTAGCCACAATAGGACAAGGATACTGGCATTGCCAGGGACCTCTGAGCAAAGCCTATGTGGAAATGGTCACCTGTGAAAGGACGCAAGAGTTAGGAGAAGGGATAGTGTGTAGGGACTTCAGGACCATGGGCTGCCCTAGGAGGACTCCTTTTGATTTTTGTGCTTAAATCTGCTTCTAAGAGGCAGCTCCAAAGCTCCTAAAGTCCACTGTCCCTCTGAGATGAAAGGGGAAGGGAATAGGACAGGGGGAGGCATGAGACATCAGGAGAAAGAGGTGGGGCCAGCTCTCAAAAATGGTGATGAGGAGCCAGAAGGCATATCATCTGACTCTCAGATTTC
>NDGN011401570.1:0-14673 GCA_002564285.1 Tympanoctomys barrerae | reverse complement strand
TTGAGCTCTGTTTTCTTCGCCTGTAAAGTGAGGACAGCAAAGTCCCCACCCAGGGGATGGACACTGAATTACTTGGGTCTTGCAGGGAGCTCAGCACTCTGCCTGTAAACAGTAAGTGCTCAGTAAGTGGCTGTGCAGTCCCGGCTGCTGTGAGGGCAGCTTTCCCTTTGCAGTCATTGCACCATAAAACAGTCCTGAAACCCTGCGAAAGAGAGGTGGGTTGTGCCCTGGAGCCTCCCACACTGTCCACTGAGTGCTGGGGACAGATGCTGCCAGACAAGGGCTAAAGCACCCTCCCTGAGCAAAGGCAGGAGGAGCCGGCATGCCTCTTCTTTGGCCAGCTCTGCATGCCTGGGGTGGAGCTGGCATGGCAGGCCTGGCACGTGGTGCCAGGGGTCGAGCCCCAGTCCCTGAGCTTGCCTAAATAAGGTGCTTGGTCCACAGAGCTATCTCACCACCCTTGTATCTTTTAAATTTTCTTTCACTGATGTTTTATAGTTTTTAATATACAAGTCTTTTGCCTCCTAAGTTAAATTTGTTCCTATTTTTATATTATAAATGGGATTGTTTCTTGGTCTCTTTTCCAGCTATGACTGTTTGTGTATAAAAATGGTACTAAGTTTTGCCTGTGGATTCTGCATCCGTCACTGAGTCCTTTGTGATTCTCAGAGTCGTGTGTGTTGGGATCTCTGGGGCCCTTACCTAGAGGGTGTCGTCGTGTGCAGGCTGAGATGCCTGACCCTTCTTCTCCTTCTGACCGATGCTTTGCCTCCTTTTCCTGCCAGCTGCGCGTGTGCACAGCCGCAATGCTGGTTCCGAGCGCCACACGAACTTTCTTCCCAGTGTGCTCTGGGTCGGAGGCTTCAGCTGTCCCAGGGCCAAGTGCTCGCCCATGGAGCGGCCTCCACGGCTCTGCCTCTGTTGGGGTGAGGAGCTCTCCTCCAGGTCCTCCACTGCGCAGACTTCTCGTCAGGAGATAATGCCCAGCTGTGTAAGTGACTTTTCTGCTCTGTGAGATGCCCCGCACTTCCCTTTCCTTCTGGGGCTGCGGGCAGCACAGCTGACCCCCTGGTGGGAAGCCAGCCTGGTGAGCCGGGCCCCTCGCACGGATCTCCATGTCTCTGACGTCTTGCTTGACTCAGCCTGCTGTGCTTTGCGGAGGACTCGCAAACCCACAGAGCCGCCCACGGGGATGTCACCTGTGGTTCTGCCTCCTGCAGTGCCTCTGGCTCAAGGGCTAGGTGATGCCGTGCCGGAGGGTTCCTGCTCACTCAGTCTGGGGAAGAGTTCAAGAAATCCTGGCCACTGGGGATAGAGCTCAGTGGCACAGTGCCTGCCCGACAAGTGCAAAGTACTAGGTTCAATGCGCAGCACCAAATATACATAGGGGTTGTCTTCAGTGTGTGTAGAACTCGGGCCTGAGGCCAGGCTGTTCTTTGATGGATGGACTGCAATTGCTTCCGCACTCCCTTCATGTGTTATGATCTACTCCTGCCTCTGTGCCTCCCTAATTCCGTTATTGCGGCTCTGTTTGTGTAGGAATTCACCCAAGTCCCCTGGGCCGACCTGGAGCCGCGTGTCCCAGCGGCCATGCCCCTGCTTCTGGCCCGATGTGATACCTCCACTTTTGTGCCTGGCTATGTTGGAGTCTTCTTTCTTTCTTAGTCAGGCCAGGGGCTTGTTGATTTTGCTTGTTTTTATGTTTTAAAAAATCACCTTCTGCTTTGATCTTTATTATTTCTCCTTGGCTAACTCGGCTCTTCTCAGTCAGTCCTGAGGCTCTGTTCAGGGCCCCTCGTGTTCACCCAGGTGCTGATTCCGCAGCCCTCCTCCCAGGAAGCTTTCCTGCACCCCAGGGCTTGGGGGATGTTTCCATTGCAGCCAATCTCTAGATGATCTCATGGTGCAGAAGCTCTTTGTTTTTATTGTGTAGGCAGCTCACAGTGGCAAGGTCCCTGGTGGGGGGAGGTGGAGCCTGCTTGTGTCCTCCAGGTTTTCACGGCCCCTCCCCTTTCTGGGTGGCTGCCCCTTGTGCGGGAAGACCTGGCTCCCTGCTTCCTGCTATCTAGCTTTTGGTTTGCTCATATTTTATTTATTTACTTATTTACTGAAAGAGAATACAAAGTGGTAGCCAAAAAAAGGAAAAAATAGAAGCAATAGAGAATTTCACTAAACAGTATAATAGCCTTCGGCCAGTGTTTCACGTAGTATTGGCTCCAGTTAGGCGACCAGGGACAAGCACCCGCTGGCTCGGGTGCACCGCAGGCTTCTCGGGCGGCAGCAGCCTTCACGCCCGCGCAGCTGGTCTGCTCTCTTACTTAGCATGATGCCTCAAGTTGTGTGCCTTTCCCTGAAGTGACTATTTATGTTCTTGATTTAAGTAACAAATATTCTTAATTCAGTAAAAACATGTTAAGCCCACAATGACAGTAGTCCACCCCTACTGGGCATTTAACATTTCCCAGGAGTTTACAGAGCAACTTAGAAGCAAACTCCGCTGCAGCCTTTCCCGCACCGCCTCAGGGCTGGGGCCTTCAGGGTCTCCCCACACCTCCAGTCCTGTCTCTAGCCAGCAGGCATCTCGGGCAGAGTCTTCAGAAGGAAGTCTGGAGTGCCGTGGGTGACACGTCTCAGGTGCAGAACTCAGGGTCCAAACCAACAGTGTCCTCAGGACCGGTCCTTGCTTTCTCCAGAGAGGACTGCTAATGGCCCCGTCTGGTGCTGCTGGCCACGTGGTCTGGGGCTCTGGGCTTGCCCAGCCAGCCAGCCAGCACCCTCCAGCTGTGCTGGGCTCCTACTTCTGTGTGATGCCAGGTGGAGCCGTGGGCTGCTAGCTGGTGCCACTCAGGTCCTGGTTTCGGGCATGAAGACATTTTCCTAAGGCTTCTGGCTGATGTTCTTAAAGCAGTGCACCTCAGCAGTCCGAAGGCATGCAGCCCCTCAGGGAGAACACCTGGGTCTGGGTGTGCTCGTCAGTGTCACAAGGAGCAGAAATGAGCTGCTGCCCAGGCCCCATGTCCCCTCCCTGCACCACCTGTGGGCGGACTGGCCAGAAGCTCTGGATGTCATTTCAGATGTCCCTTTTGGTTACCCCTCCAGCCCCTGGGCTGCTCAGTGGCATGCTGCTTAATTTCCACCTGCCTGAATTATCCCAGATTCCTCCTGTTATGGAGTCTAGTTGCATGAACACAGCCAGGTTTCAGTCTGCTTGAAGTTCTTCTGCTGGGCTTTGGATATCCCCGGCCGGTGCACCAGGGTAAATTCTCTGTCTAAGTGCTCAGCAGCCCTGCAGTCCTGCAGAAGGAGTCACCCCCAAGGCATGAGCTGCTCCTGGACAAGTCTGCCAGCTCCTCAAATCCCTGTGAACTTGCAGAAATGCACCGGGCAGGGTGCTCCTAGCAGTAGAGCCCCGTGTGCATATGAGCTCACAGCGGGCAAGTGTGCTCTTCGGCATCCCAAGAAATAAAAATCTGCTTTTGGCGAGAAGCACATACAAGAGCGTTCCCAGCAGCCTTCACTCCCTATGCAAAGACCGGAGAGCACCCGGCTGCTCTCCTGTGCACTGGGGCTGAGCGCTGGGGTCAGGGAGCTACTCCACAGATGGGCACTCAGTGTGCAGACCCGCAGGAGCCTGCCTGGTGGGAAGCTGGCCTTGGAGGGTTGAGCCCCGGCCACTGTGGGCAGGGTCCCCAGCTCCACTGAGACAGATATCCCAGCTTTCCTCCTCAGCACGCTGCAGGGCCAGCTGGCAGCTGCCCTAAGGACACCTTCGTTCTTGTACCTGGGCTGCACTGCACCCTCAGGTCATGTTTGTCTGTCCTGGCGGAAGAGGGTCCTTCACATCGGGGCATTTCCGGTTGTTTGTTTGCAGCTCTCAGGAAGGGCATGTGTGACTCTGGCCCAGGGCATCTGCCGCCATGGCAGCCCATGCTGGAATGTTCCCAGAGTTCCTGAAGGTCCAGGCCTCCCTCAGCAACCTGGGGAACACGGACACATCACCCCCTCTAGGAGAGAAATCTCATTTTTAGCATGCAGGGTAGATTTCTATGCCTGTCAGCGAAGACCTCATGCCCAAGGAGACAACATGACTGACATATTTTCACACCCACAGAGTTTCAAACCCAGTCAAAGTCCAAGTGGAACGCCAGCTGCCAGCCACACAGCCAAAATCAATGCAGGCCCCTGGCTGCCAGCTCTGTTTTTGTTGCTCCCCAGGGGCGAAGCAGCCAGTGTCCCCACCTCACGCTGGGTTATTGGCAATCCAGAGAATGTCGCCTGTGCCTCGAGGGTTGGAGCACCGTCTCCACTCACTGCACTGGCTGGATGGAGGGGGAGATCGATGAGGGAGGCAAGGATTCTTCTAATGAGGCAAGAGGAGAGCAGCCTCAGATCTGCAGCCGCCAGCCAGCAGGCAGGGACGGACCCTCCCAAGGGAGGTTGGCTTGTCCCCTCCACCCGAGGTGGTGCAGATCCTGCCCTGTTGCCAGCCATGTCTGCGCAGAGTTTGTGGAGCACGGGCAGCAGCAAAGGAAGGCCATTCAGGCTCCCAGGGCCCCCAGGGCACAAAGCCGCAGGTGGACAGCTGCGGCTGCTCAACTTTTCTAATTCTGTGGCTTCCCGAAGGAAGAGTCTGAAAGGCAGGGATTTGTGACAGGTGCCTTGGAATAAAATGACACCCATTCCTTCACCAAGATGGGTCGCTCCCATGATATGGGACTCAGGGGTCTGCTGGGGTCCCATCCTCAGCACAAGGACTTTCTGACTGTCCTTCCCGGTGAGTTTGCTGCAAATGTCTGTCTTGGTAGCAGCAGAGACAGGGCAAGTCCTGGCTGGCACAAGTCGCAGACCCTGTGTCTTAGTCCTTTTCCTTGTTGCTGGGACCCAAAACTTCGATCCACAGCACACAGGAGAGGTTTACAGTGGTTCACAGTTCAGTCCCTGGTAGGCCACTACAAGGCAGGAGGTCAGGGCAAAGTGGCCTGGCAGCGGAGAGGAGCTCTGGGCGTGGAAGACAGGAAACAGTGGGGAAGGAGGAGCTGGGAGGGAGATGGAGCTTCTGGGGCCATGCCCCTGGACTACGTCTCCACCAGACCACACCTCCTCCACCAGGCCCCGCCCTCCTCCAGGCCCCGCCTCCCACAGGCCCCGCCTCCTCCACACCCTGCCCCCTCTCCCAGCCTCTGGCTACCAATGCTACCATAAGCTGTGAGCTCATTATTGGCTGGCCAGCGATAAGCATCACACCCTTGTTCAGGCAACCAACAAACACTGCCTATGAGTGCACGAGTCCTGGGGACACTGAGGCAGAAGCCATTACATCTCATCACGCTCACCAATCCTGTGCCCCTGGGGTGCTGCAGAGGAGAGGAAGTGCCTGCTGGGCAAAGGGCAGCCACAGCGCTCCTGAACACCTGCTGCACCGCAGGGCATGCATGAGGGACTCAGTGCCCCCAGCTCGGCGCAGAGCCATGCTACAAGTCCATGCTCTGCTCCTGGCTGGTACCTGGGGACACTTAGGCTCAGGTTTCACTTCAGCTTTCAGCGCTGTGGGTGGCAGAGCCACGATGGACAGGTCTGCCACATCCCACCTGTCCTTGCTGTCCTGAGACCTCCCAAGTGAGCAGCAGCTCTGCAGACCCCTGTGTCCTCAGAGCCCCTCACTGCCCACCTGTCCACTGTGCCCCAGGGTCCTCTAGGCCTGGGCAGCCCAGCCCCAGCTCGTGCGGGTGCCTTGTGGCCCCTGCACCACTGTCCCCTCTGCTCTTCCTGCCACTGCCTGTAGGCCCTTCCCCTTCCGGGTCATGCGCCAGGCTGCCACACGGGCCCGTGCTGGGCCTGGCGTGGGTGACAGCACAAAGCCAGGGGTCTCCACACAGAGGGGTGGCCTGGGTGGGCAAGGTGCAGAGCGGGACTAGCCCAGTGGCTTTGCCCTGGCAGCCAGTAACCAATGCCAAGCTGGGGTCCTGCCCGGGAGCCTCATGCAGAAGATCTACAGGGTGGCCCAGCCCAAGACACACTTGGGGGCAGCTTTGCACGGGTATGGGAAGAGCACTCTGGGAGGCTGCGGTGGGGTGCAGCCTGGCAGCCCAGGCCCCTCTGTGAGACCTGGATCCGCTGTCTACTCTGCAGTCCTGGTTGTGCCACAAGCCATGGGTGGAGGGACCACAGGAACTTGGTGGAGGCTGATGGGAGGGAGCCACAGGCTGGAGAGCCAGGAACCTGGCTGCTCAGGCACCAGCAGTGGCCAGTCTCGCCTTCCTCCCAGGCGCAGCTGCTCTCCGCACAGTCCCACTCCAAGGTCACCCTCTCCAGGGAGCCTTTGGGAATCGGCCGCATCTCTGCCAAGCCTCCATCCTCCACACGGCTTCTGGTCAGCTCAGCGTGACTGCATGTCCTTCGACCTGGATATACAGCTACTTGATTGCCTTTTCAGTTCCTCCATGCTGGGGCCAGGCCTGTGGGTTTCTCCCCCAGTGGTCCCAGAAATGGCCCCCAAGCCTCCTCCTGCCCACACTTGGGAGGATTCGGCCTGCCATGCCACAGTGCCAGCGCCATTAGGGCGACCTGTCCCTCCTCTGTCAGCCCAGCTGCATTGCTGTCCTTGGAGATCCGATCCCACGCACTTGCTCTTATATCCTAGAGGTTAGCAGGCCTCTGCAAGTCCTCAGAGCTCTGTGTTGGCGTTCAGGGAAGAGCAGATGAATGAAGAAGGCGGTCACGTGAGGAAGTAGCAGCTGCACGAAGGACAGGGACAGAAGCTGCTGCGGGGTCCAGGGCAAGCTTGGTGACTTCACCAGCAAAGTGGAGGCATGGCAGTGGGCGAGACTGTCAGCCTGCGGAGCCCAGAACAGCCACCCCCCAACAGCCTTCGTCCCAGCCACACAGATGGGGAGCAGGAATCCTGAAATGGCTGTGTCCCAGGGCACACAGCCAGGTCAGGGGATGCCTCTGCCCTGCATCCCCCAGCCTGGGGCTGAGGGCTGCAGTGCCCTCTGCAAGTCTACCGCACGTCCCTGAGGACAGGCGCAGGAGCAATGCTGGGGAGGCCGGCAGCTCTGGGCCACAGGACTTGCTGTGTGTGCGGAGCCAGATGGTGGTGGCCTCGGTGCCGCCTTGGAGTCTGACGGGTGAGAGCCCCTCTCGCTGAGCCCCACCCGGGAACAATCCAACAGTGCTTGTGGCGTTAGGAACCCACACAGCGCCCTGCAGCCTCCACTATGTATGTGACTATGCTTTGACCCCACAGGACTTTGGGTAAAGATGAAAGGATAACTCACTTCCACCTCCTGATCCTGGGAACTGTCGCCACCACTCATTCGCCAGGCCCAGGTGCCTCTTGCCTCTGACTCTCGGCGCACAGGCCCTGGAATTCCTCCCTGGCCATTACTGCACAGCCCAGCTGTCCATCCCCTTAGGAGCAGACAGCAGCCCCACGCCACCCCTCTGCACCTCCTCTGCCTTCCTCCAGTCCACTTCCATAGCTCAGCAAAGAGCTGCAGCTGTACCTCCCGGGTTCGTGCAGGTACTCCTCCCTGAGCTGGGCAGAGCACCACAAAAGGCCCAGGCCACAGGTCAGGCCAGAGGGATCTGCGCAAAGCGAACCACCCTACTGGGGCAGTCTCACCCAGACTGAGCCCAGGGGCTGCGAGCAGAGATCCAGCCTTGGGCCCAGCTGACTCGGAGCTTCGTGACAGCAGGCCGCACATCGAGATGACGGAGAGACCTGTGCACTCTGAGGTCCAGGGCGGCGGAGTCTGCTGTGTGCTGCTGCGTGAGCGTTTGGCACCCAGCAGGCACAGGAGGCTTCCAGCACTAGCTGCTGCGTCACCACTCAGTCACTGCGACCCAGAGCCAGGGACTTTGCCTCAAGGGGTACGCTGCCGCTCCTTCCACAGTGAGCTCAGTCATTATTCCACTTTCGTTCAAGGAGAAAATGCACCACGATGGGGGGAGTTTTTGGGCAACACAGAAGCGCACAGGAGGAGTTGAGGCCTGGCCCCGTTTTTAGATTCAGGCCCCTCACCTGTGGCTGATCACCCCGAGCTGAGGGGAAGTATTTATGCTACACGCTTCCCAGAGAGGAACTTCAGGTCCTGCACCTGAGTGACTTTCATATGCAGCTGACACTGTCCTGTTGCAAACTGAGCTCACTGAGAAGAAGGTACAGGTGGCCGCCAGTGCCCTGCACACCTGCAGCAGCCGCATGTGGGCGCAAGTCCTGCTGTTAGAGTTATTGAAAATCAGAACAGTGAAGAGATTAGAACAGAATTTCATTTTTCCCTTTCCTCCTCCAACTTTCCTTAATGTTATCATATCATAAATTTTTGATAAAGTTGGTTGGAAAAGCGTGCAAAGTTCCTACATGTCTTAGTTCCTTTCTAACCACTGAGACACAATAACCAACATCTACACCTTTAAAAGGAGAGCTTTATTTTGACCCACAATCTGTAGAGGTTTCGGTCTATGATTGGCTCTAAGGGCAGCATGGCAGTGAGGCCTGGCCGAGGAGGAGGACAGCTGGTGGCATGGGACGGGAAGCAGCGAGAGGTCAAGAGTAGAGAAGAGAGAGACCCTCCTAGACCATGTCCTGTCTCCACCTCTCGTCATCACATTCAGCTCTGACCGCAGTCATGGACCAGTCCACTGCATGTTTCACACGCCCATGACCCAGGGACCTCCCAGCCTGCCTACAGTATGTGAGGCTTTGGGGACACCTAGATAGAGTAGACTAGGCCAAGAAGGGCTTTGGATCTGGTTACCTAGGTTACTTCCTCAGGACCCTAACAATGCCCATTTCTAGCAACATGTGGAGAAGGCCAGATCTTCAGTGCTCCCGTCATCAGAGACATTACTGGTCACCGTGACTGAGGGTGACACCCCTGAGAGCCTGTGCCCAGCCCACCAGCCCTGCTGGAAGCACTGGCCCATGCAGGAGGCATCCTCCTTTCAGTGTCCTGGAAGGTGGCTCTGCTTCTGGTTCCTCATGTTTCACCGGCTATGCCCATTTATGAACTCCCTTTTCCGTAGTCCACTGAGAACGGGTTTGATTTCTTGAATCTATTCTTGGATTTCCTGAAAATCGTCAGCCTTTACTGTTTTAATTATTTCATCCTCTCCCTCTTCTATCTTTTGGACTCTAGGGAAACACGTTCAACGTCTGTGCTGTATGGTCTGTGGCTCTCACCCATAGTGCTATTTTCCTTTTGTTTTTCTGTGGTGAATTCTGGACTAATTCTCTCTTTAGTTGTAGCCAATCTATTCTTAAATCTATCCAATGAGTTTTTAATTGTTATTCTTTTTCTTGTGAATTTTGTAAATTTTTCCCAAGCACTGGAGATTGAACCAGGACTTTCATGCTAAGCTACATTGCAACCTTTTTGATGGCCAACTGATTGAAACAGGGTGTTGCTGAGCCCTTATATGACCCTGGGGTAGGGCAAAAAGAGGTTTATTGAAGGCCTCCTGACAAGGAGCAGGTGGCAGGCCCCTGTCCATCTGTGAGTGGGCAGTGAGAGCATTTATCAGAAGGGGAGGGGAAGCTGCGCAGTGATGGGATGGGGTGGACAGAGAGTTCCAGAGCTCTTTTGAGCAGGTGTAAATCGTTGTCATTCTCTTTGTGGGTGCATACTGCTCTTCAGGGAGTCATGTTCTACACGGGGTGCTAACCTTGAAATGTGAGAAGTCTTTGGCTGGGCAAAGGGGAAGGACCCCTGGGCCTGATCCACCAGGGACCGCTCTCTTTAGATGGCTCCTGGCATAGTCTGTAGAGATTTCCTGAAAATAAACCTGTAAGTGCTTCATTGCCTGGCTGCTTTATAGCAGGTTCCTAGACAGTTTCATGCTGCTGTTTTAAAATAGTGATTTGTTTATTTTACATGTGCCCAGCTTCTGGAGCAATCCCGATGGGGCCGTTTTTACAGTTACCTTGCCTATCATTCCTCGAAGTGGCTGGTCCATGGTGAGAAACTCAAGTGTAGCTAAAGCTGTACTTAGAAGATTTGCATTTAGAAAAATCTCCTGGAGTCCTTAAAAAGTTTCCAAGTGACAGAACTTCACATGTATTAACTAATTTAATGCCCACAGCAACTATTCCACATATTATACTATTACTTTCTGCAGTGAAGAAATGGTGCCACAGAGACACAGAACAACTTAAGCACACAGCAGTTAAGGGCAAAGCTATCCTCTTAGCACTTTTTCACCCCGAGTACAGTGCCTGACACCCACACCTAAAGGAGGAGAGCTTCATTTCAGCTTAGTTTCAGAAGTCTCAGTCCATGGCTGGTCGGCAAACTTGTCTGGAAACTGGACGGTGGAGAGAACCAGAGGAGAGGAGAGCTGCCCACACCGCAGCAGCTGGCAAGCAGGGAGAGAAGAGCTGGGGAGGGGAGATGCATCCTCTCAGGCCACGCCCCAGGGACCACCTCTTCCGCTCAGGCCACGCCCCAGAGGCCGCCTCTTCCCACTGGCCCCGCCTTTTCACACCAGCTCTGCCCCTTCCCACCAGGCCCTACTTCCCAGCCAAACATCGTAAGGCAGGACCTAAGCGTGGATGAGTCCACCGAGAGGTACAGAGCCCCTGCGACCCATTCTTTACCTCCCAGCACTTGACAGTTGGAGGAGATACTCTGGATCTAAACCACCTTAACTGTGGTTTGAACCCTGGCCTGGCTAACCTCCAACCACATAGTCTTTCTCACTGCATCAGAAACAAGATTGAAGACTGATACTTTAATCATTGTTTTGAACAAGCAGAAAAGAGTTCTGCCAGAGTTGGGTGGCAACTGTAAACTACAAGAAACTCATACATAAAAACATGCTTTCCCTGTATATTCTGTACACATTACCTCAGCTCGAAAATTTGACGGTTTGTAACTAATTGCTTAAGAGACCCAGAGAGAAGAGTAGTAAAACTAATTTAGAGACTGACTGTCCTAAGTCTGCAGCTGCAGCCCCCAGTCTCTGCTTCCTCATCCATAAAGGCATTCTGCAATGCTTGTGGCATTTCTGCTTTCTTTTACCCTCTGTCAGTGTCTGAATGACAGGAGATAAAACCAAAATTTCTATTTATTTTAGGAAGTATATCGGTATGGAAACGAGTTCACAGTTTTTAAATCAGAAAAACTAGTTTATATTTTAGCAAGGACAGACCTAAAAACAGCTAGACATTCAGTAGCTAAATGCTTGCGTGCCAAGAAGTCTGGCCCCACAGTAAGCGATGAGTTATCTTCCACAGTGGGCCTGGGAGGTCATAACGCATGTCTAGCCTTACTTGAAAACATAAAACACTTGATCTGTTTTGTGTCAAACACACATTCTAGAAAAGTGTCAAATGCAATAATTAAAAATGCTTATTCACTTCTGTTTGGGGACTTGTCACACAAGCCTATGACAGAGCCGCTTCTCACACTGCCGGCTCTAAGGCTGTTGCCGTCGGCACCGGTGGAGGAGCAGGTGCACCTGCTCCTCCCACAGGCAGCGCACTCTGGACCTGCCACAGCACGGCAGGCTGGGGGAGGACCTCGCCCCCAACTCTGGTGAGCACCAACTGGCCCAGCATTTCATCTACAGGATGCAAGGCTCAGAAGGGTCACCCTGAAACAGAGATTTTCAGAAAATCCACTAACTGGCCCAATAATGAGAGATGTTCAGTCATATTCCAGTTATTTCTTAAATGTAAGTAAGTTTGTACACATGCGCTCGAGAAGACATTTAGCTCAGCACTGCTCTCTTCGTCTTCCTTCCTATCCCTACAAACGCCTAACCAGCTGGCACAGCAAAGGCTTTCGTTTTCAGATTTTGGACTGATGTACACAGAGCTTCAGTTTTTTAGCTCCTTGGGGAGCAGGAAGAAGGGTGAGGAAAGTGGCCTCTAGGAAAAGTCCTGGTGTGGCGCCCCAGTGCACCACGGCTGGGAGAGCTGAGTGCGCCCGTGTGCGTCAGAGCGCATGCGCAGGTGTGTTTGCGCCGCAGCCTACGCAGATGGCAAAACCGAAGGAAGTGTGTTTGTTTCTGTACCAAAGAAAAATTAGAAAAAAAAAAACAGCAAGGCAATGCGACAGGGATCTCCTCAGCACACCCCAGGGCCCCAGCCCTCCCCCTCAGTCCCAGGAGACAGCTGGGGGCTCTACCCTGAGAGCCTCACGGCCATGGACACCAGCAGGGGCTGCAGCTGGACCCACGGGCGCAGCCTGGCCCCAAGCGGCCCACAGGCCCTGAGGTACACCCCACGCCGTCCTGCGCGGGTCCAGCAGAATGGCTCGCCGCACGCACCTGTGGAAGCCTCTGTCCACTCCACAACTCACAGGCTAGGTCCACGGCCACCCGCAGGCCCACCCACAGAAGAGAGCTGGCAGGGCAGTCCCACAACACCTGCACCTCGATGCTGGGACCCCACTGAGCTCGCCTCTCGGATGATGGCTGAGGAGGCTGCACAGCAGCCAGGCCTCTGCTCCTCCCTGGGGCCGAGCTGCGCTCTGCCAAGACAGAGTCTCAGCACAAAGCCATGCTAAGAAATTGATAGGAGCAAATGCCCTGGCGGATGAGTGAATGCCAGAACAGACAAGAAACATGGAAAAGCAGGGGCACGTGAAGCCTTCAAGACAGACACCAAAGAAACGTCCTGAAAAACCATTTGAACTAATGATTTTAAGGAAGTTCAGTGAACTACAGGACAACGTAAACAATCCCATAAAATTAGAAAAACAATCCCTGATTTCAGTGAGAAATTCTGCAATCACAGAAAGAACTGAACCAAAATCTTGGCACTGAAGAACTCAGTAAGTAACATACAATCAAGAAACTCAGGGGGCCTGCCCTGTAGCTCAGCTCTTTAAGTGGCTGCTTCAACAAAGCAGTCAGGCTCAGGTTGCTGTGGTTCGATCCCCACAATGCAAGCCAGCCAAACCTGCCCTGAAGGCATTCGGAACAAAAAAAAAAAAAGAAAAAGAAAAGAAAAAAGAAACTCAACAACGGGATAAATCAGGCAGAGGGATTTCTGAGCTTAAAAGCAGGTCTTTTGAAAGGACTCACTCAGACTAAAAACATGAGCAAAAAAAGAAGGTAAACAAAAAGGATGCAGAAAGCCTATGAGACCTCAGAGACATAACTGAATAAACAAACTTATATGATGGTTGTTCCAGAAAGAGAAAGAGAAAGAAGTCTTAGAAAACGTGTAACTTATTTAAAGAAATAATACTTGGAAACTTTCCAGATCTTAAAATAGAGGCATCTACACCCAGGAAGTTCAGAGGGCCTCAGCTAGATAGAACAAAATAAAGTCCACTTCGAGGTAATGACAGTCAAACTACCAAAAGTACAAGACGAAGAGAGAATTCTAAAAGCAAGAGGAAAGATCAAAGCATGTACAGGAGACTCCCCCGTTAGATGGCGACAGATTTCTCAGCAGCAGCCTTGAGGCCATGCCAGAACCAGGTGGAACATCCAAGTCCTGGGAGAAAAACAATGACAGTCCAATCCACGTACTCGCAGATCTATCTTTAGGAAGTAAAATAAGAAATAAAGACTTCACAGAATACATAAACTAGAGGAAAGTTACCGCCACCAGCCCAGTCTTAGAAGAAATGCCCGTGGAAGTCCTACGCCTAGAAGTGAGAGGACGGTAGGTACCAGCATGAGAGCACATGAAAGTACAGAATTCGTTAGTAGATCAAGTAAACAGAAGAGAAAATAAGCATACTTTATTAATACAGAAAACCACCAAACCACAAGATGAATAATAAGAGAAAGAAAGGAACAAAGATATACAAAACAACCACCAAAAATTAACAACTAATGCCAGTAAACCTTTAAATATAAACTCCCCAATTAAAATATTCAGACTGGCTGAATTGATTTTATATTTATTTATTTATTTTATATTTATTTATTTATTGCAGTACTGGTGGTCAAACTCAGGACCTTACACTTGCTATGCAGACGCTTATACAGCTGAGCTATAAACTGATTTTAAAAATATAAAACAAGATCAGTGATATGCTTCTGTCTCATTGCTGAGACAAAATACCCAGCACCCAAAGAAGAGAAGGAAAGGCCTCAGAGGCTCTCGGTTCCTAGAAGTTCCAGTGCACAGTCAGCTGGCTCGCAAGAAGGGTGGCTTGGCAAAGGGACACTTCTTGGTGTGCAGAAGGTAACAAAAGCACCAAGAGGCCTTCACAGCATCTTTGCAGGTGGGAGCACCCCATCCCCGATCCTCAGGCCCTTGATCCTGGCCCTGCAGGATAAATCAATCTCAGAGACGCACACTCTGGATCCAGGCACCTCTGGAAAAGCCCTCCCGTGGCCACGCAAAGCCAAAGCAGCATCCTACAGGAAAGTCACGTCATTGGCAAAGCTGTGCACTGATTGGAAATGAAGGGTTAGGAGAAGAGCGCCATGCAAAGGGCAATCAAAGACAAGTACAGGTCGTTCTACTTACTTCAGATAAAATAGACCTTAAGTAAACAACTGTGAAAAACATAAGCCAAAGAAGATTACTTTATGGTGAATGATTCAAAGTTAAATTCAATGACGTATCCATCTCCCCAATGCTGGAATATCCAATTGCATAAGGAAAAGATTAGGGGCCAGGGAGACAGCTCAGTAGAATAGGTGCATGCCCGGCAAGAGCGAGGACCTGAGTTCAATCCCCAGTTCTGAAAAAAAAAAAAAAAA
>NDGN011401557.1:554-16871 GCA_002564285.1 Tympanoctomys barrerae | reverse complement strand
GGAATAAGCGCTTCCCTGGCAAGTGCAAGGGCCTGAGTTCAATCCCTGGTTCAAAAAAAAAAATAAACAGAATTCTTTCTGTAACCACAGGAGCAGCCAGCCATGGAGAGAGGTTACTGTGAAACAGCAGCTGAAGACGCCCCCAAGATGCCCCCACGCCCCTGTGCAGCCCACTGCCTCCTGCTCAGGGTCTCTGTTTCCATAGCTGGGTCCAGGCCATCTCCACCTCCTATCCAGGCAGAGAGTGGGGTTGAGGGAACTACAGAGCCAGGCAGCAATTCTTGCATCCTTCATCCACCTCCAGGGATTTTTTTTTTTTCTTGGACTTGAAATTGAGCCTCCTCCTCCCTCCCTGCTCATCTTTAATTTCTGTATTGATTTTCATTAAACTCTCCCCTTGGCTCTAGCAAAGGGTGAAATGCTTATTGGAGAAAATAAAACAAAAGGGAAGGGGGAGGCATAAGAGACTGCTCTTCTGAAGCTAACATTGCCCATTGTCTAAAGCTGGAAGAAGCAATTACTTAGAACTATCTAGCAGCTTCTCTCAGGCTGTCAGAGTACTGGGCTTTGAGTGTCTCCATCCTCTGAGGCCCTAGAGCTTTGTGTTCCTGTCCTCTCAGGTGTCCAGCCCCTCGCCTGGACCACAGTCCCCAGTCACGCTCTGGTCCCAATCCTCACAGCCCCTGACCTTCTCTTTGGCCACAGCTGGAATTCTGAACCAGAACCACCACAGACTCCCCTGTACTCAAGGTCTTTTTCCCCCAGATGACCCTGAGAAGGTGGAAACAAAGGGAGCACAGGAGGAGAAGAGGGAAGGGAACACAGGCCGAGGGCTCCTGCACGCACTGGGAGGAGTGTTGGGAACTCGCTGTACTGACACTACCTCAGCATCAGCGCAAGGGAGGTGTCCCTGCACATACAGAAGAGGAAGCCAAGGGCCAGAGAGAAGCATTTTGCTCCCCTAGCTGGTCGCCTGCGCTCTGGTGACACCAACCCTTCTCTGGCTCCAGCCATCCAGGCAGGCTCTCAAAATCAGTCCCCCTCCACAGAGTTGGCTCCATCTGCTCCTACAAGCCTGTGGACTCTGGGTCCCCACTGGTCACCTGGTCTTCATCTACCTCCACTGTTCTTCCAAGGTGACCCAGAGAACACTCTCCTCCTCCTCCTCCTCAGGGTTCTCCAGTTCACTAAGCTGGGGGTTTGTTGCAGACTTAGAGTCCCCAGGCTGACCAGCCAGTAGTGGTGGGTTCTTCTCTTCTGCTTTCCCCAGCCTGTCCTCTAGGCCAGCCCTGACACTGCACCAGCAAGCCTGGCAATGGGGCTCCCTCTGGTGCCTTCTGCAGACCATGACAGCCCCCAGTGGCCAGCACTGCTGGAGGCCTCCTGCCTGCCACCTGAAGCAAGTCTGCTTGTCTCTCCTGCCCAAGGCTCAGCAGGACAGGGAGCAAGGGATGACAATCAGCTAAGGGCACAGAGAAGCCACTTCTCAATCTTAATGACCCCAGAGAAAAGTAGTGGTGTAGAAGCTTGGATCATATGAGCCAGAGCTCAAAAGGGCCACTCTGGGAGGAAACAATGGAGCCTGCAAAGACTCTTCCGAGATGCCACCTTGCCTCCTGCAGCCTTGCCTGGTAAGTGTCTCTGTGTGTCCCCAATATTGTGCTTGGTCCCAGGAATCCTTTCCTGGAGTCCCCACCTCAAAAGGGATGGCTCTTTCTTCCAAGGTGACAGGGAATGAAAAGCAGGGCTTTAGGACAGCCCAGGTTGGGATTGAGGTCAAACTCTATGTGTCCATGAGCAGAGGGGACAGAGCCTATGATTTTGTAAAACAGTACTGAGAGGACGCCTGCTCCTGCCCCACCCAGCTGCCCCCCTGCTGTACTTCACTGCCTCTCCCACCACCCTGGTCCCCTCCTTCAGGCCAAGCCTCCCTTCTCCCCCAGACTATAACTTTCCTGAGCCACTCACTTGAAAGCCCCAGGCATCAACCTTGTCCTTGTCCCAATCATGACACCAATTGATTTCCACTGTGCTCTAAACCATATTGCTTTACCTCTGCAATGCAGCTTCCCGTGAGGTAGATCTCATTGCATCCCCTTTATTGATGCCTCAGAGACACTAGGGAAAGACTGCAGGGTGATGTGCTCAAGCTCACACATGGGAACAATCTGGTTCTGAAGCCAGGACAGCTTTTTTCAAGTTCACAGGACTCCTCACTGTGCTGGAAAGACAGCTCTACACAGCTCTACAACAAATGCGGTGAAAGGATGTGTCTCTAGAGTAAATCAGTGACAGCCTCCTAGAGTCAGAAAGAAATGAGCTTTAAAGTAAGTGGCAACCTAGTGCAGAAGGGAAGGCGTGAAGACTAATGACTTCATAGGAGGGAATGGATGAGGCTGTGGTGCTTCTGAGGGCCCCAGGAGTCCTGGGAACTGGCCGAGCACAGGCACCCCACAGCGAGACTCAAGAGGACCAGGGCGTCCGGTGACTGGCTGGGCCTTCAGTTCCCCTGGGGCCTGTGCACAACTTAATGAACCTCTTCAGAAATGAAGAGGAAGATGAATTTCACTGAATCTAGCAAATTTCCTACTGCTAATTAATCAAGCAAACCACACGGAGGAGACCAGACCCATACATCAGGAAGAACGGTGGGAGCTTGACATTCTCTAATTAGGTCACAATATTCCTGGTGAGTGGGCAGTGGGTAAGAGCATCAGGAAAGCCTCCACGCCTGTCACTCTGTGGGTCCTGTGGTCCTGCCTGGCCCTGGCATCTCCACCTCCCATTCTAAATACTGACCACTGTGACTACCCTGGAGGGGGGAGATCAGAAGCCAGTGCCAAGCAGCCCAGCTCACGAATGGTGACAGGTGTGAGAAGGGGCACAGGTGGGGGTGGGGAGAGGGGAAATGAAGGTCCTCCTAGTCACTTCTGGAAGAGCTCACAACTTTCAAAACATTTAGAGGAAGAGTGTAGACATTCAGCAAATTAGGTTTTGATTCCTGGTTCTGTGTCATGGTTAACAGCCCAGGTTAGATTTGACCCAGAAGGGCAAGAATTAAATTATTCCCTGGGTTGTTTATTTGCTATGAGCTGTTACCAAGCTGCCTGGCTTCCCTGAGCCTCCTTCCCTCCTACAAGCCCTGGAGATAACCCAGGGGAACATGGCTGAGGTGAGACGGAAAGGGAGGGGCTTAGCAAAGCATTCGTTTACGGAGCTCCTATCTTTCCACCACTCCCCTGACAGCCTCATTCCCTGCCAGGACAAGGGTCAGCAAGCCTGTCCCCTAGACCCAGATAGCAATTGTTACTGGCTTTGCAGGGTACGTGCTTTCTGCTGCAGCAACTCAGCCCTGCCGCTGCGGGGTGACAGCGCACAGGCGAGGCTTAAGCAAGCAAGCATGGCCGTGCTCCAGTGACACCGGATGGACTGCAGTTGAACATCACATAATCTTTCATGGGCCACAAAATGTCACGTTCTTTCTACCATTTAATTTTGTAAAAATTCATTCTTACATTTTATGAACCATATGAAAACAGGCTGCAGGGTAAATTTGACTCATGGGTCCTAACTTGCCAGCCCAGACTAGAATGTGAGCTCCATTTGGACAGGGGACTTGGTTTTGCACAGAGCTGTCCCCCCAGTGTAGAGTACTCTTAATAATATCTGCTAAGTGCGTGAGCTGTACACTGGTTCTATGAAAGAAGTCACGTCGCCTCTCCCGGCCTCCGTCTCTCCGTGTGTACAGTGTGGGAGGCTTCAAACTAGAGGGACACATCAGATGGGCTCGGGAGGCACGCGGAGCCCCGGCAGGCTCCGCAGCTACTGTGCTGTAGCTGCTGTTCCTGTCTCCCAGAGGCCCTTTGCAGGGTCAGCCTTGCTCAGGGCCTGGCACGGAGGAACCGCTTCCTGAGGGGGTGTGTGGTGAGCAACCTGACCTGCCAGTGGGAGGGACAAGCAGCGCCATGCTCCACTCCACTTGGGAGTGCAGGTTTGGGACACTGGCTGGAAGCAGCCGGGTGAACTGGCCCAAGCTGCAGTGCTGTTCTCAGAGTACCCATCAGCCGAGCAGGGCAGGGAGGAAGGCTGGGGTCTGAACTCAGGCAGTCCCAGCCCGAATTCTGACTGGCTTGCTAACTATGTAACTGGAGGGGAGCCACATAAACTACCTGCTTCCTTGTTGGGGGAAGTCGTCACCACATGAGATTCCCTTGGGCTCATGCGGGATACGCAGAGCAGGGCAGCCCAGGAAGCCTGCACACAGCAAGCCCCCACTGCACGAGCACCCCTTCCTCAGTGGGCAGGGTCTGACCCCAGTCAGGGCCAGCCTGGCCTGGGAAAGATGTACAAAGCTTTCTACCTTCGACGCAACATCAGAAGGGTGAAAATAAGTAGGATTGCTCCCTGCAGTCCCAGCTCACAGGATTTCAGCTGTAAACAGAAACCTTGTTTCTCTTCCCTGAATTGAAAACTTCTTTCTACACTACAAACTCAGTAGAGCCAAGTAAAACTTCTTTCTATACTACTTATGCAGAGCTGGTGATACCAAGTTCTAATTCCTCTTCCTTCCCATTCTCCCTGCCAACCTGTCTTGAAAGAAGATGAGAAAAAAAAAAATCCTCATCTGGCCATTTGTCCACTATCCAAGAAAAAAGATTTATGAGAGAAGAGAAGAAATTATTCAACACACGAAGCTATAAATATTAGACATATTTCCTCTGTCTTGCTCTCAGCCCTGCTCTTCTATGCTGTCCTGGAAATGAGCACCCACATATGCATGTCTGTGCTCACACAGTCAGACCATGTCCTGCAGTGGAGCGTGGTGAGTTTCAGCTTAGATGGTCTAGGGCTCAACTGGGACTCTTCCACGTGGTAACTACAAGTGCTTGACCAGGTATTCTGCTCCTTGGAGCCTATTCTTCATGAGTAGCAGAACCAAGGCATGAGTACTGATCTCCAGTAATCCTAGAAAGTAGGTCAGAAGGCCTCCAACCAGGAGAGTAGAGGATGCTCTGTCCAGAAGGCTGGCATTAGTTCCTCTACCATCTTGTGGCATGGCCAAATTACTTTTTCATTCTGAGACACAGCTCTGTCGTGTGTACAGTGAGCAGATTTCTCATCCACCCTCCATCCTCAGCTAAGTGATTCTCTAAGTCCATGAGCCTGTGACCCTGTCCCAGTAATCTGAGCAGATTTGGAAAGAGGCAACATGGAAAGGCAAACAGTCACCAGACTAGGAGTTCAGACCAAAGCAAGAAGCCAGGGTGCAGTGGGGGTTGCCTGGGCTACCAGGACCAGACTAAGATATAGATGCAAAGGAAGGGGAGCAGTTCTCTCACCCCATCAACATGTGACCAACTCAGAAGAACAGATGCCCCAATCCTGAGGGACCATAAACACCCTGAGACACACTACCTCCTTTCTATGTTCGACATCTTTCCTTGGAACTTGGTTGGGAAGTTCCAATCTCTGTGTTCCTGGCTAGAGTCCCTGGGCCCACCTGCAGGCTCAGACCCACTCAAATCTGCAAGTAGGAGCAGCCTCAGCTCTAGCACCTGAGAAGTGGTTGGGAGTGACTATAATTAGGTCAGGCTGGAGCAGAAGCAGAGGAACCCCTCATTCCTTCTGTCCCACCCCTCCACAAGCCCTGTGGTCCTTAGGTAGGCAGACCCACTCGCTTGCCTAGGCATCAAGTCTTCCTCCCCAGGCTACACCCTCCCCCCATCTTGCCCCTTGGATCCCCCAAGGACAGAAGTCCTCTTTTGGATAGAGCCTTATTATGGGTGAAGGATCAAGCACCCCGAACCTTGCCACCACTCCCCTCCCAGTTTGCATTCCTTACTGTGTCCCATGGCTCTGTGTCAACAGCTTAGGAAGTGCTGAGTGCCCCTTTTGACCTCAGCAGCCAGGAAAAGCCTTTGTAATCCCTTCTCTTTTAACTCGGCATCATATCCGAGCATGAATGTTCCCAGCAGCTCCATCCCTCAGACACCTGAGAGAAGAAATATCTGAAGGCAAAGAGGCCCAGGTGACCCCCAGACCTGGCCCTACCCTCAGAGGGCTCAGGGGCCCTCGGCCAATGCCCTTACCTTCTCCAGCTGGTGAACACCTTCCTCCACGCAGCAGATGGAGGCCAGGGTGCGGAGTGCCTGGGGGTACAAGCACCGGAAACTGTCCTGCCGGCAGACCTTGAAGAGTGCCACGACCCCACCCTCCTGTCAAGAAGAAGAATATGTGACTGAGCACAGGACCTCACCAGGTGACCTTTCTGGGGCTGACTCCAGAATAATTGAATAACTGATACTCTACCTCTCAGATATGCCTCTGGGTACACACACACACACACACACACACACACACACACACACACAGTGAAATGCAGGCTGCAGAAGGTCCAAGTGGAGATGGGACTACCCAAAAGTCTCTGGGACTTGACTTTGGGGGCCAGTGGCTAGGGCAGATACTCTGCTGGAGCTGGGGAACAACACCCTCCAATGTAGCTGCCAGACTCCTCGAACCAACCACTTGGCAGCCCTGGTGGGACAGGCTGGAGCCATCAGAAACATTGTAGAAACAAGTCAGAGGCAGGTGCGGGGAAGAGAGGCCTGGAAGCCCAGGCTCTGCTACCAACCGCCACCCGCTTCACGGGGCAGGCAGAAAGGAGTCTCATTATATCGCTACTATAGCATAGTCAAATGTTGGGTTGTGAGCAACTTGGCCCACATTGTTCCTTCCGGAGAAGCAAGCAAATGTTTTTACTGTTTTTATCTCTGATTTTTATTAGCACATGTTTGCCATACGTAATCACATTCATCATGAGAAATTTGTACCTACACATGATGTATCTTCACTCTTTTTTTCTCATTTTCCTCCCCTCCCTCCCCACCTAGGAAAGCTGTTTCTATTTTGTCCTTCCATTCTCTCTTTTTTCCATTCTCCCTTCCCCTGACTTCATCTGTACTGATTTCCGTAATAGTTGTACCAATCTACATTCCCACCAAAACAGTAGAAAAGGGTTCCTTTTCCCCCACATCCTTGACAAAATTTGTTATTGGTTCATCTCTTGCTGATAGACAATCTTTTTGGAGTGAGGTGGAGTTTGGCTTAAATTGTATTTCTCAAATGACCAGTGATATTGAACATGAGATACGGGGCTTTTTTTGTTTGTTTGCTGTTTAGACTTCTTCATCTGAGAAATCTCTGTTCATTTCAGATGCCCATTTTTGGCTTTATTTAAATGTGGGAATATCTTGTTTTTGAGCTCTTTATGTATTCTAGTCCTATGTCTGGGAGTAGCTGGTAAAATGTTTTCCCATTCTGTGGACTGCTTCTTAACTCTGTTGATGATCACTTTTGCTGTCCAAAATTTTTTAATTCAATGAGATCCCATTACTGATTTTTTGTAATATTTCCTGTGCAACTGGGGTTGTGTTCATAAAAGATGCACAAAGATTTCTAAAAGTTTTGAACTTGATAAATGAGCAATGTCTGGCAATATGAGTAGTAAGCCATGCCAAACGTCACAGTGGGTTATCTCTCTCCTCCTCTTCCTCTCTTTTCTCCTCCTTTCCATCTCTCCTCACTCTCACTCTGCTTTGATATACAAGCACTTTGGATTATGAGTGGAATGAACTATTCTCACAAACTAAGGTTTTACCTGCATAGTCCCACTCCATAAAGGAAAACACTGAAGCCCAGAGGGGTAGAATAATTCATCTAAAACACACATCATCCTTATTTTTATTCTTTTACTTCTATTTGTTTAAAAAAAATTGGGGGGTGGGGGGACAATCACTCAACTCTTGAGTGCAAGAATATCCCTTACTACGGAAGGAGTTGTTCATGGAAACTTCTTTCCCTAGTCCTCTGGAGAGTGCCCGGTAGAGTGTGCCCCTCCAGGCAGGAGCCTGGGATGGAGGAGGTCATCCCCCAGCAGCCCTTCCAATTGGTCACATTCATTCTGTAATGATTCCTGGAGTTCACCTTGCTTTGGGTACAAAATCAGAGCATCCCCAGATTACACAGGGATTCACAACTCCCAGCAAAGCTGTGTCAGCACTCTTGGTATGGCAGAGCAGAACCTGGACATCCAGCCTCTGGCTTTGCCTCCTTCCTTCCCTCTCCCCTTTGTGTGAAAGATAGAAGGACCTAGAGGAGGCAGCTAACAAGAACTGGAGCATGCGTTCTCATCTTCAGGACACTTGCCTTTCACCACTTCACTCCCAAGTCTAACTGAGCCCACTGCAGCTGTCCCCAAAGTGGAGCAAAATGTTATAGGAAAAGGGTGAGTTCAGCAAAACACTGTTCTCCATCAGATTTTGGAGAATTCTGTCCACCAAAACTGTATCCATCACCGACAACGGGCTAGGCTCTGTTCCATGAGCTCAGACACAGCAATGAACGACTGAGAGGATATAGACGGAGCAGCTGGCAGAGAAGGCCAGGCGACTCCAGACCAGCATGTGCACCCCGAGTAACTCAACCCCAGATCTGCCTCTCCCCTGCCCCAAGAAGATAGACTCGTGGTCCCATTCCACTAAGAGTTTTGTAGGGATCAAAATGAATGTGTCTAACTCTAGGCAAGATCAGAACTTCTGACATTTTATAATGAGCTAAGATTGATCACAAATTCTTATAGTCCTGCTTTATTGGGTAGTCATTTGATAAGAAAAATAAAAGCATCCCTTAGGGCTGGTAAACTTATCCATGCACTTAAAAATAGTAATAGTTATTAAATCTCAAACACTGTGCTGAGCACCTAGCAGGAATGCCCCATCCCCCATCCACACTGAGTTCCTGGTCTGGCAGGGAAGGCAGGCACTTTAGACTCAGATACAAAGCTGTTTAGGGGAATGAAGAAATGAGGGTGAGTTGGGGGGGCACAGAATAGAGCCCCTCATAATCTGGGAAGTTTGTAGAAGGGGAAAGACAGAATCACTCTATTTTTAAGTGCATACTTTTTATATATATAAATTTTATTTATTGGTACAGGGTCTTGCCATGCATCTCAGACTTGTAGTGATCCTTCTGTCTCAGCCTCTCCAGCACTGGGCTTACAGGCATGTGCCACCAGGCAGGGTTTCAAGCCAGCAGGTGCACCCAGGGTTCTGGGGCTGGCACGACATGTGGTACCAGGGATCAAACTTGGCTCCTTCTGCTTGCCAGGCAGGCGCTTAGACTGCTAAGCTATCTCCCCAACCCTTAAGTGCATTCTTACTTCAATAAAATATGTCTAGCAAGAATCAATATACCTACTCTCCAATTCTTGCTCCTTAATTCTTCACTTCTGACTTCCTACTTTTTTATGGGCCATCTGACAAGGGAGGGATGCACATAAAGACCAGCCTCAGAGGATCAGTAAAGCAAAATCAAGTAACTTTTTAAAATGAAAAGAAACAGGAGGCCTAGACTCCCCCTAGCAATTCAGTTGGTCACCAATAGCCCCCCCAAATGTAATGAGACATGTAGATGCATAGACAGTGTATTTATATAACTGCATATTTATATTTCATCATATAAGTTGCATAAATACTATATTGATACTTAGATAATTAATAGATATTTGTATTTGGAGCAGACAATGAAGAAGAGTTGCCAAGGAGGAGGAGACCAGAAGACAGGAGACTGTGACAGCCTCTTTTTTTTGGCTCAAGAGGGTCTGAGACCAGCAAAACTATATTTAAGACTGTGGATGTATTTGCATCAGATCCTCGTTAAATCCTCTCCCAAGACTATGAAAAATGACCTTCTTAGCACTTTTAGCTACTGGGACAGGAAAGACAAATGTTTGGACTCAGAGAAAAGGGTTCTGGTCCCAATCTTTGCAGCTGTTTCATGTTGGATAAAAAGGGGGACAGTGACAGCTACATGGCTGAACAGTAGGGGGAGCAACAGAGCTAATGGCTGCTGGAGGGCTCAGTGCTGGGTTCCAGATGGGGGAGTTGGCTGGGGCAAGGCTTTCCCATTAAAGGTTGTCACAGAACCTCGTGCAGACTGTGCCAAGGCCTGGGGAAGGTGAAAGGGGAGAGGAAGAAGGGGACCATGAGGAACGCAGATGGATTATTTCACGGCCACCCTGGAGTCCCTGTTCAGGGTCTGAGGGCAGCACTCACTCCACAGTAATACTGCAATCGCCTGAGCTAGCAGATCACACTGCTGGCTGGAGCTTGTTTAATTTTATAGAAAGCTCTGGGCTCAGAGCCCAGCTATAGAACGGCATGAATTATTCAGACAGGCTCAGGATGAGCTGTCATAAAGCTGGCGGGGCACTTATGGGGGTGTGGGCTGGGGGTGGAAGGAATAGTAGAGGGGGGAGCAGAGTTGACAAAGCACAGGAGGGTGATCTATGCTCAACTCCAGGGAGAAAGAGGGTCTACACCATTATGACAGGGAAGACTAGGCTTAGCCTTTGTCTTAGTGAATCCCAGGAGACTAAGGGAACAGACATCAGACAGGTTGTTCTACCCTCGAGGCAGCAAACACAGAGGAATGACCCAAAGAAAGACCCCAGGGAAGCCAGAGAGGCCCATGAGGTAGGCAACTGGGAGCAATGTCCCAATCTATCACAATGCTGGACACAGGCACTGAGCATACAGGTGGGGTGCTGTGCAGAGTGCTCCGGGGTACCCAGCTTCTGTGTCCCCATGAGGACTGAATGTACACACATGGTGGCTCTGCTGAGACCCTCACCCCTTGGCCTTGCAGGCTGCAAGATGGGGGACATCACTGCATCGCTCTGCTTCAGGCTCTGCTTACTCCATCCTGAGGACCAGAGAGACGCAAGAAGGTGGGAAGACTTGGAGGCAACAGACCTGGTTATTACAGTCCCACCTCTGCATTGAAGGGNTGGCCTTGCTCAGGTTGTTTGCTTCCCTCCTTACCTTAGGGACGGGAACTGCTAATACATCAATGGACGGTAGGCACATGGGTGAGATACCGAGCGGAAAGCTCGGCACAGTTCTGGAGTAAATAATGAAAGACATGGAAAATACGTGGGAGGAGGACAAAGAGAAGTGGGCAAGAAGGAAGGAAGGTGAGGAGGAGGATGGGGAGGAGGAGGGGCTGCTGAGACTGCAGCACAGAATAGTAACCAAGAGCATAGCATTGAAGGCTAAACAGCCAGATTCAAATCCTGTCACTCAGTAGCTGTGTGACCCTCTCTCAGCTCCACCACTTGTACAATGGGAGTAGATGTGATCTACCACCCAGGATTCTCAAGAGGCTTAAATAAGCCTTTTTCTAAAAAATTTTTTGTATTTTATGGAAGAGTCTATAGGGTGTTCAAAATCTCTATACTAGATCAGACTCGTAGTGATCCGCCTGTTTACAGCCTCCCAAGAGCTGGGATTACGGGCATGTGTCACCACACCCAGTCTCAATTGCTGTCTCAGCACATCCCAGGGGCAGGGCTGGCATGGCAAGCCCAGGGGATCAACCTCCCCCCTAGCCCCTACCTGCTTGCAGCCACTTTAATCCACTGGACTATGTGGCCGGCCTTTAAATAAGCTTTCATACAAGGAACATTTACAGCATTATCTGGTGCACACTGAGTCATTTATCCCCCCCACACACTATTACTGCTACTTCAGCTCTCATCACTAGTCACTACAGTCATCATCAATGTGGGCCGCCTCCACCTGGGAGGACCTCCGATTTCCCTGTTGCTTCCCTACTCTTGCCTTCCTCTTAGTCCTGGCATTGACCAGCCTCACAGCTGGAGTGAGCAGGATGATCGTGGTGCAGTGCACCAGGAGCACAGAAGCAGGAAATACTGATTAATAAAGAGCATGGCTGTCCTGGGAACAAGCACACTTTAGCCGCTCAAGCTGGTAAATGAAAAGGGCATTGACCCCAGAGCCGGACAAATCTGGTTTCATTTGTCAACTGTCCAAGGTATTCGATCACTGTGAGTCCTGGAGTCCTTATCTGTGAAACAGAGTAGCAGATACTGATCTCAGAGCAGTGTGTGGGAACAAGATATGGCAACTACAGAGTGCGCCAGTACAGAGCCTGGCACATGGGCAGAAAGCGACATTTAGTCATTCATGCTGCATTACTGCTGGCAATTTCAATGAGACTCGTGCAACTCCCTTGGGCCGGCTCAGTGGGGCATTAGCCAGGTAACGTCAAGACCATCAGATCTAGTTTAAATCTTTAAACTACAGGTCATGGTTCTTCAGGGGCCAGGGCTGGTTTCAAGAGCACAGGGAAAATACGAAGAGGGGGTAGAATAGGGAAGGTGCCTTTAAAGAGAAATTAGGGAAGGGAAGACAAATTATGGACAATTTAGTTACTCTGGGCTTTCTGTTTAAAAATGGAGTAGGATAGAAATCAAAATTGCATCTTTACATATTCCATAGAAACATCAAGAAAGTAGATTGCAGGAGTCTCTTCAATGTCATGCAGTTCAACTTCTTTAGTCAGGGTACAGCTAATGTCCCCGTGGCCTGGCCAACCTCGCAGTACACTCATGGCAGTACCCCTATGAGAGCTGCTGCTGGTCTCTACCCAGGTCTTTCTCTTGTTTTCCACCATGGGGAATACCTCAGATCAGTCTTTGCCAGAGTCAGCCACTGAGGAAACTGGCTCTTCAGTGACTCAAACATCATCTTCGCTTCAACCCCAAGGGTGCGCCCTCTCTCCACTTCTCTGAATGATGCGTGCAAATGCGGGCTTGTGATGTGAAATGTCATCATAGCACAGAGCTGAGAAGTGTGCTCAGGCCTGGAATGGGGCACCCAGAGCTTCAGAGCCTGGGCCCCCCTCCCCCAAATCTCCTTCCCAGGCAGCACTAAACCTATTTATTTTCTAAAACACAAAACATATTCAAGATCCACACCACCATTCTGACTAAATTTCACCACTTCCGGGCTTCAAATCTGTATCGGAAGCTGAAACCCAGCCCAAGTTTGCCATTTATTTTGAAAGGGAAAACCTGATTGTTGTTCTAAAAGCCACTGCGCTGACTTCCATTGGAAATGAACCATTCAACTGGTGCTGAGAGGTGGAAGCAGAGCAGCACACAGACCTTGGAAGGGTCAAACCTTCCAACCCAGTGAATGGCTGGGTCCCAGAATCCTTGCAGGGGGACAGCCCCGTGGTACCCCATACCCCAATGCCATCACAAGTTTTCAAGTTAAATCTCAACTAAGGACCCACAAAAGGAGTCATGATCCTCAACCCATGCAATAGGGGATAAAAAAAAAAATCACCTGGAAAGTGAAAATATCTACCCTGGTCCTCCTGTAGATCCACTAGATTAGAATCAGAAATCACTAAATCTCCCTCATGGTTTTAATGGGCTTCCAAGGTTAAAGGCTGAAAGTTTCTGAGTCATACTTTGGCTCAAGAACTGGAGAGGCCATGGATCAAACCAGAGTCACAGCTATGGGCTCTGGACCATGAACTCTCACCTAGGGACCTGAGTTTCATCCTGGTTCCATCCCTTATCAGCTGTATGACCTGGACAAGTCTCTCAGACTGTGGCCACAGCTACAGGATACCATGATTCCTACTTTATAGGATAATTTTGTGACTTAAAGAAAGTATGCATGCAAAGCATTAAGCACAGTGCACAGAAGCGCTCCAACGTGAGCTATTGTTGGTATGTAAAATTTATTTTGCCCTGACCAGAGCTGACAAGCATTTATCCTATTCTTCCGAATTTCTTTGAGGGCTTAGATCAGTGACTCTCGGGTCTGGGCCATTCTTCAAAATTATCTTTAGAGCTTGTTAAAATGCAAATTCTTAAATCCTACCCCAAGACTTCTGTACATCTTGGGTGAAGCAAAAGTATCTACGTTTTCCACAAACTCTCTGAAATATTGTAAAGCAGTATGGGGGCTGAGAACCACAAAGCTATAATATTTTTGTGATTGTGCCATAAGTCTATTTAAGGACCTAAAGTGGCTCCAGGTCATTCACTGATTCTAGTGGTGATGCCATTACTCCAAGGGAAAACCGAAGAACCATACAGAAGACCTGTGATCCACGGCTACCAACGGCCTAGATATGCTCTAAGTTTTGGGAGAGCATCATGAAGGGCAAATTAACCAGGCAGCTAATGAATTAAAGCTTCTGTTTTTATGGAGAAAAACCACCATCTTTCTTTATTTCACCTTCCATACACATATTGGACTGCTTGTAGATATTTCTGAAATCGAGCCAGGAAGCTGAGTAAGGGATGTGTTTGGATGGAAGCCTTGAGAACACATTCCTCTGAATTTGATGTGAAGGCCATGTTTGCAGACCTAGTCCTCCTGGTAACACTGATGCGAATGATGATGGGATAGAGGTCACATGGTGGCAGATGAATAGATAGGCTCAACCAACAGATAAAACTATGTGGAAAAAAACTTTCAACTGTGTTTGAGTCGCCACATTTCTTATATTTATGATAACAAGATACTATATAGAATCAATAAATCTCTTAAACTGCTACATGCCAGGTGGGCTTTGTCTTTACTACATCATCCTGTACTCACCAGGGACACCATAGCTGTCAAGAAGGGAAGACTATGTGGAGATGGGGACGGAGAGTCATTTGTAACAAAAACTGCATGAAGAAAATGGTACAGCATCTAGGGATGCCAGCTTTTTGTCTCAAGTATGAAATCACAAGGGCTCTCTACCTGTTAAAGATAAAAATAGCAGGGGCCTATAGAAGAGATGACTCTTTTAAGGTCACCCAGAAGGTAAAGTGCTAGAGCCAAGATGGGCCTCCTGAGATAGCTGTTCATTTCCAGCAAACAAATGAGATTCCTCTTACTTCCCCCTCGGCATGTGACTCTGGCCCCTAACCATGAGTTCACCTTGGCTATGATGCGGCACAAAGGAGCACCTTCCTGGGTCAGGCTGAACAGGTTCCCTGTGGTAGACTCCGTGGTATAGATATTGTCCGAGGCATCTATTTTTCTCACCAATGCCTGAGAAGAGAGAGAGATACACACAAAAGTTAGCTGGTTGCTCACTTCTGGCTGCCCTCTGATCATCATCCTTAATGAAATACCAGTGGTATGATGCTTCTCACAGTTTTCATGCCTTACTCAGTGCTCCGCTGTTAGACAACAAGGCTGTAGCTTTGGGGAAGACAGCAGTCAGCACAAGGTCTGAGCTATATTTCAGAGACATGTGGTTATTTCAAACCCCTACCTTGATCTACTTAATCAAAAATTCAGCTCTCAACACTGATGGACTCAACAAATATCACTGTTTTGCTCCTGGATCCTATAGCTAACAGAAGCCATTGGTTAAATAAACAGAAACCAAGTTGAAAATCAATTAATTGTTATAGCTATAGCCAAAGAAACTGCTGCTTTAGATGACTGCTAGCCAAAGATGAACCCCAAAGGTGATGGGCTTAGAGATCAGGTCAACAGAAGCACTCTACAGTAGCTTAGTACTTGGGGGAAATTCACATTGAGTGTACAAGCAGGCTTAAATAACAACATGGACGTCCTCCCAACAAGGGAATAACTCAGGAGTAAGGCCATACTGACCAGTTCTGAAGGATTCTAGGCTACTGAGGAGAGCAACTGGAAATGACCAAATATAGGACAAAAGAGGCCCAGGAACAAAAACAAATGGAAGTCATGTATAAATAAGATATGAAGATTATTCCTAGAAGAGTTTAGCCAATTTCTGGGAAAAGGCTTTCATTAATCTTAAAACTTACTTTATGGGTGATTACCTATTAGTTTTGGAGCATGTGACTCATTGATTATGAGTCCTACCTGCTAATTAATGCCAGTTGCCTAAGTTTCTCCTGGAGGCTGGAGATAAAGATAGAAGAGCTGTCCTGAAGAGCAGCATAGGAGAAAAGGTGACCTCTCAATCCGGGGCCTCTGCTCAGCTTCTTATGCATTTTCAGTTGCAGTGTTCATTTTAACACATAAGATTTGACTTGTTTTTAAATACCTTCAATGTGATCAAAAAGACCATTAAAACACCACGAGGAGCTCTGAGTTCTAGCTTTCCCTGGACACATTGGGTTGAGGAAGTAGGCTTGCATCTAGCAGCAGGGACCTTGAGTCAACCAGCCTGAGTTCTGCCTGGCCCTGTCACGTCCAACCCTATTCCACAGAGCACATAATTTGATTTAGCTTTTCTTTGCCTCAGTTTTAAAAATAACAGTGTCTTCTTTTAAGTGATTATTCCCATGTCTTAAGGTTGCCAGTATATAGAAAGAATTTCTACAAGACCCCTTCTTTGTAGAAGCAAGATACACTTGTTAGCAGTTATTATTTTGTGACCTTGCTGAAATGTAGATAATCTGCCTGAGCCTTGGCTTCTCCACTTGTAGAAAGATTAAAATTAAAA